>CM075958.1:3954905-4085237 GCA_038048745.1 Coluber constrictor foxii | reverse complement strand
GCCAACTCTATTCCCTCTTCTCCCTCGGAGCTCCCAGGTTGCCTTTATGCTGATCCTGACTCCCACGCCTCTTCCTCCTCCTCCTCCTCCTCCTCCTCTGAGTCAACTGCTGGAGGGGCCGTATCTGTCAAAATTGGAACGTAGCCGGCCACAGCGGCCAACTTCGGATTCCCGAGATGGATCCTGCCCCGAGCAGCAAAATACAGCCAGCCCTCGGCTTATTGACCTCAACGGAGCCCCAAATCTATGTTGCTAGTTGAGACATTTGTTAAGTGAGCTTTTGACCCACTTTACAACTTTCCTTGCCACTTTCGTTAAGTGAAGCTCCGCAGTTGTTAAATTAGTCACACGGTTCTTAAGTGAATCTGGCTTTCCCCCCTTGACTTCTGCTGGTCAGAAAATGGTCCTAAGTCATTTTCCCCCCCAATGCTGTTGTAACTTGGAACGTTCACTAAGCGAGCTGTCATAAGTCGAGGACTGCTTGTATGGGGGGGGACATTTTTTTCCAGCAACCGGACAGGTGTGCCGTGTCTCAGGGGTGCCAGACTTTAACCAGGGAAGGAAGAAGAGGTCGGTGAGGGTGGGGGGTGCAAGGCACCGGGGAGGACGGGGGGCAGTGCCAGCCCCACAACTGAAGCCCTGCCCCTCCCTCGTGGCTCTGTTACACATGTGATGTGTCAAAACAGGAACATGTTGTGTGGTTGGGAGCCTATTAAACATGGCGGCGGATGGGTGAACCTAGCCAATTGGAATGGATGGCATGGAACCACAATTAAACCATCATGGCTTAGCAAAGTTGGAGCCCAGCCAGGAAACTGCAGATGGGCGCAGGAGAAAGTGAGTTGGGTTGCCGTTTGTTAGTGATGGTCAGTTCACCTATGCACTAAAGCCCAGACTGAATCTCTCAATCTGTCTATTTACCTGATTTATCTACAGTAGTTACTCTCCTACCTGTCCATCTACTTCTCTCTCTCTCTCTCTCTCTCTCTCTCTCTCTCTATATATAATATATATATCTTATTGCCTACTAAAACTTATGTTTGTCTCTCTCGCTATCTCCTGTGTGTGCACATGCATGCATCTGTGCCTGTCAATCAATCAATCTGTGTGTGTGTGTGTGTGTGCCCACACCTCTTGTCAATCTGTCCGTCAATCCATCATCTATCCTCTCTGTCTGTCTATCTATCCTCTCTGTCTGTCGTGTCTATATCAGTGTTTCTCAACCTTGGTAGCTTGAAGATGGGTGGACTTCAACTCCCAGAATCCCCCAGCCAGCGCTGCTGGCTGGGGGATTCTGGAGTTGAAGTCCACCCATCTTCAAGCTACAAGGTTGAGAAACACTGGTCTATATCCTCTGCCTGCCTGTCTGTCTATCATCTCTATCATCCATCTATCCATCATCGATCTCCTGTCTGGCTGACTAATCTCCCCCCCCCCCCACCCATTTTAACCTAATCCTCTCTGCCATTCTGGTTTGGCTCTTGAGTGCTTCAGGATCCAGAAGGGGCCACCAGAGGAAGTGCTGGGGAATTCTGGGAGTTGAAGTCCACTCCTTTTTAAAAGGCACCAAGGTTGAGAAATTAAAGTCTCCCTCGGGGCGTTAAGGTCTCCTCTGGGGCAGGACTTTAGAGGCAGCCTCTGGCTGAACTGAGCTGGGCCAGGCAGCCCACCATCCGATTTCTGCTTGGATGGGAGACCACAAAGAAATCTCAAGTCTTGGCAGTCGGACAGAAATGATAAAAGCCGCTTGGAGAAGGGAACAAGCACCCCATTTCTTCCAGGGCATTGGCTTAAAAAAACCCCTTCACGGTCCCTTTGTTCGTTAGTTAAATTGCTTTTTTCTGCTAAACGAGCAAAATACTGGCTGTCCTCAACTTATGACCACAATCGAGCCCAACATTTCTGTTGTTAAGCGAGACGGTTCAGTGAATTTTGCTCCGTTTTATGGCTTTCTTCCTGCTGTCGTTAAGTGAATCGCTGTTAAGTCACCTGGTCATTAAGTGAATCTGCCCCCCCCCCAGTTGACTCTGCTTGTCAGAAGGTTGCCAAAGGAGACCCTGGAACAGCGCATCTGTCATAAAAGTGAGTCAGTCGCCAAGCGTCAGTCGTAAATCACGTGACCGTGCGGAGGCTGTGACGGTCGTAAGTGTGAAAAATGGTTGTAAGTCACTTTCCTCGGTGCTGTTGTATCTAGGAATGGTCACTAAATGAACCGTTGTAATTGGAGGTAATAAAAGCCAGAAAATAAACAGTGAAAAAGAAGACAGAAGATAAATGCAAATCTCCCTTTGCCAGCCGCTCTGGCGCGTTCCCCTCTCCGCCCGTAATGGCTCATTTGAGCATCGCCTGGCACCAGATCCAGACGGAGAATTGATGTTGGGGATACAGCCACTGCCAAGGCAGCTGTGTGCTGGAGGGTGGGCGGCTGGCAAGGGAGGACCGGGACTGCCAGGTAGGTTGGAGGTGCCAGGCAGCGGGAGCGAATCCTACCCCAGAAAGACCAAGGCCGGGCAGACTTGGTGGCAACCTCAGTAGCTCCCTTCCCACAGGTCTCCTGGTCTGTGCAATCTCCCAACTTGTGTCACTCCAACTCCCATCGTCCTCTAGCTGGGAAGAAAAAGGAAGGAAGGAAGAGAAAAAGAATGGGAAAAAGAAAAAAGGAGGGAGAGAAAGAAATGAAAAGGAAAGAGAAAAAGAAAGAAAAAGGAAGGAGGAGAGAGAGAAAGAAAGAGAGAAAAAGAAATAAAGAGAAAAAAAAGAAATAAAGGCTCCAGAGAAGGGATGATGGAGATTTAACTTCATCTTTTGATTTCCTGATAAATGCATGGATTTATCATCTTTCTGAAGGATTGTGGTGGCACCCACATCTGGTTTATTTAGCATAACCTGCCAACTTGGGCACCGACTTAGAGAAGATTTCGGCCACGCCAGCATCCCCCTTCCCGGAGGAGTCTGCTCTTCCCCCACCCACCCCCCAGCAGCTTCCCTGGGCGCACACACACACCCCTTCAGGCTCACCAGGAACCTCGGGCAACCTGGACACCGTGCATGTCTCCCTGGGTGCCACCTCGGGCTGCACCAGACTTCTTTGCGGCATCATGTTCCTGGCAGAGGCTCAGCTCGCCACAAAGCTCATGAGCCCGGCAGACGCTCAGCCAATGGCCGGCCGTGTCTCCCTCCGCTGCCAGTGTTGCCACAGACTGGCATTCCACAATACCCCACCCACCTCCTGGAAAAGCAGGCTGCCTCTCTCCCCGCCACGTGGGTGCCAACTCTTCTTCCATCACTGGCCTGGCTGCATCTGGTGGCAGTGAATTCCACAGGGTACCAGGGCAGACCTTTCCCCCCCCCACCCATCCTGGGTAGCCCCTCTCCCCATTCCAGAAAAATACCCTCTTTGTCTCTGGGTCCCTGCTAGAGAGTGGGGGGTCCTCCCTCCTGCTGCTTCTGGATCCCGACTGGCTGGCTGGCTGGCTGGTTCAGGGGTTCGTCCCCAGACATCCCTGATTGGCTGCTTCCACTCACCCACCCCTTGGCTGGGGAGGCGGTTGCCATGGCGACCGGTCGGGCAGCCATGCCTTGGGTGAGATGCAGTGACCCTGCTTAGATAGGCAGTCTCCATCCATCCCACCTGTTTCCTGAAGCCCATCACTCACTGGAACCGAGCGGGTGGGAAAGGAGGGTCTCGGAGGACTGGGGTCCCGGCTGGCTTCTCAAAGCCCAAGGTCAGATGGGGGTGGGGGATGCAGCAGGGACCCTCACCGCCCAGCCCTGATCCTTCTGGCTTTGAAGAAAGGAGAAATTCCCTCTTCGACATGACCCCACAGGTCTCGCCTCCATCCCGAAATTGGCTCTGGGTCTTGATCTAGGCAAGCCCTGACCCCAGATCCTCAGCCGGGCTGGAAGGAGGGAATTGTAGTCCAGCATCTTCCCCCCAGGGCGTGCAAGAGCTGGGAGGCCAGGGACTAAGGGGGGCAGCCTGAGATCATCAGGAAGCTACACTTCGTCCGAAGGCAGGTGACCCGATGGCCGCAGGTGCTTCTCTTTCTGCTGGGTGGTCTTGATACTGGATCCCTATCAAATTTTGGGGGGGGGGCATTTGAGGTGCTCATTGTCACCCTGAAAGTGCTTTGGTCCACTAACCAAAAGCCATTCACTCTAAGTGGGGTCTGCCCGTCTGCTGAGGGCTGGAAGGAAGGGGTCCCTCTGGGTCTCCACTCCCAGGGAGTGGAATGGGATGGGATGGATGGGATGGGTTGGGATGGGATGAGATAGAATAGAATAGAATGGGATGGGATGGGATGGGATAGGATAGGATAGGATAGCATTGGGATTGGATTGGATTGGGATTAGGATTAGGATAAGGATAAGGATAAGGATAAGGATAAGGATAAGGATAAGGATAAGGATAAGGATAAGGATAAGGATAAGGATAGGATAGAAGAATAGAATAGAAATTATGGAATGGGATGGGAGATGGGATGGGATAGAATAGAATAGAATAGAATAGAATAGAAATTATGAATGGAATGGAATGGAATGGAATGGATAGGATAGGATAGGATAGGATAGGATAGAAATTATGGAATGGGATGGGATGGGATGGGATGGGATAGAATAGAATAGAATAGATAGAATAGAATAGAATAGAATAGAATAGAATAGAATAGAATAGATAGAATAGAATAGAATAGAATAGATAAGTAATAAGGAAAGAATGGAATGGATAGGATAGGATAGGATAGAAATTATGGATAGGATAGGATAGGATGGATGGGATGGGATAGAACATAAAACATAGTCCAGCCTCTGCCCAAGCAGGAGACCCAATCGCAGGCAGGGGGCTGTCCGGTCTTTTTTTAAAGCCCCCCCGTGAGGGAGGAGCCCTGCCGGGCCTTGGGGGGAGCGGGGTCCACCTGTTTCCCAGGCAGCTGCTTGGGCTGCTCGGGGCTCCGGCTGAGAGGTGGGTTGTTTTCCAGCCGTTGGCTGAACTTCGGAGGGGGGCTGTGGGGCGGGGAGTGGGCTGGGCCATCAGCCTCCTCCGTCCCCCGGGACAGCGGCGGCTCCTAGCAGCGGCATTTGGAGCCACGGCGGAGGCGGGAGGCCGGTGCCTCGCTCATGAGGACTAGAATCTTGGCTTAGTCCTCGGGCCAGCCCAGAGGGCTTCTCAAGGCTGCGCACCCAAAAGGCCTCCAGGAGCAGCTCGCCTCGGACTCCCGGAAGGTCACAGCTCCCCGCCACCCCAGACCCTCCAGCAGAGCCCGAACCTGGCGGAGCGCAGCTCTCCCGGGCCAGGACGGGCTGGGCGAAGCAATTCGGAGGAATCGCCTGGTAGCCCCCGCATCTCGCCCGGGGAGGACCGCCGAGCCAAGAAGGGCAGCGGAGTCAGAGGCATCCCGGTAGGAAGAGGAGGAGGAGGAGGAGGAGGAAAATAGGGGGAGGAAGAGGGAAAGAGACATGGGGGGGAACAAGAGGAGGAAGAAGAGAAAAAGAGGAGGAGGAAGAGGAAGAGAAGAAGGAAGAGGAGGAAGAAGAGAAAGAGGAGGAAGAGGAGGAGGCAGAGGAGGAAAAAAGGAGGAAGAAGAGAAAGAGGAGGAGGAAGAGGGGAAGAAGAAGAGAAAGAGGAAGAAGAGAAAGAGGAGTAGAAGGAGGAGAAAGAAGAGGAGGAGGAGAGGAGGAGAAGGAACAGGAGAAGAGGAGGAAGAAGAGGAGGAGGAGGAAGAAGAAAAGAGGAGGAGGAAGAGGAGGAGGAGGGAGGGGCCCTGGCGGATGGGGGGGGCATCCCCAAGCAGGCGCCCGCGGGCCGCCGCCCCCTCCCTGCCTCCCTCCCTCCCTCCCCGCCCCCTGGCCAGGCTCTCCCCGAGCGGCTGGAAGTCCGAACCGCGCCGGCCCGGCCCCGATCCCGCAGCAGCCTCGCCAGCGCCGGCTCTCCTCTGCGGGCGGCGGAGCGAAGCGCAACAGCTGCCCGGCCGCGCCCTGCCTGCCTGCCTGCCAGGTGACGGAGGGGAAGGAAGGGAGCGGGGCTCTCTCGCCTCCGCCCGGCACCACAGAGCCCAGGAGCCGCCGCCGGCCCCGTCTTGGGGCGGGGGCGTCTTCGGAGAAATGTTGGGCTTGCTTGGACAGCCAGAAAAAGGGGATCTGGGACAGCTTCCTCCTCCTCCCCCCCTCCTCCTCCTCTTCTTCCTCTCCTCCTCCTCTTCTCTTCCTCCTCCCCCTCCTCTTCTTCCTCCCTTTCCTCCTCCTCTTCTTCCTCCTCCTCTTCTTCCTCCTCCTCTCCTCCTCTTCTCCCCCTTCTCCCCTCCTCTTCCTCCTCCTCCTCCCCTCCTCCTCCTCTTCTTCCTCCTCCTCTTCTTCTCTCTCTCCTCTTCTTCCTCCTCCTCTCCCCTTCTCCCCTCCTCTTCCTCTTCCTCCTCCTCCTCTCCTCCTCCTTCTATCTCCCTGCTCTCTCCCCACCTCACCCCCAGCCCCTCTCCCACAATCTCCTCCCTTTCTTAAGGGCTAGAAACTTGCCTTTCAAAACCAATGCTGGGTGTCAGGGTGGAGTGGGGGGGGGGTTATCCTTGCAGGTGCACGATTTCCCTGCCCCCCACCCCCCTTTTTTGGGTTGATCCTCCCAGACGAAATCCCGGCTAGGAATCCTGACTTCTAAGCGGAGTCTTTGGGAGGAGGCTGGCGGCTGGGGCTCTGTGGGCAGGGGTGTCAGTGCAAAGTTGCTGGGTGCATAACAACAATGCAGGTTTTGGGTACCGCAGCATCGCTGGCATTGTTGCAAAACAGAACGAGAGGAGAGCTGAGCCAACCTTTGCCTAGTAACGTCCCCAGCCCTCAATTCTGTCCAAAATTTGCCCCCTTCTGGCTTTCATCTCCCCCCCCCCCCCCGTCCCAAAACCCCTTCGGCTTTAAACCACATTTTAAATTCCCTTTTGTGCCCAACAGTTCCTTGCCAGGTTGCAAAAGGTCAGCTTAAAAAAATTGCGAATTCCCCCTTGGAATTCCAATGTGCATCCTGTGTGTGTGTGTGTGTATAACTGAAAAGTGCTTGGATGAGATGAGAATGGAAGATTTGGCTCAAAGGCAGGGCTGCCTGAACCGAATCGCCTGTCCTCGGTGGCGGAGGAGGTTTGGCAAATCCGAATACAGATGGCACGGAGTTGGGTGGGGTTGGTTTTTTTGCCCCTGGGTGACCCGTGAATCTTTGAATTCGTCCAGGGCTCTGAGCAGAGCAACCGTTGGGTGCTTGGAGCAAGGGGGGTGGGGGTTACAGACAGGTCCACCCCGCTGGGCAGGCAGGGACGGAGGTGAGCTTGCTGCGAAAATCACATTGTGCGTAGCAACGGTCGTTTGTACGGGGTGGAGGTGGAGGAGAGCCTCCTTCTCCTGGGCCTACGAGGGGCCCCCGGATTTAAAAATAGAAGCCTACATGCCTCCTTCTCTTCTTTTTGACACCTTTCAAATCGATTTTGGATAGATAAAGACTCAGTTGACCTTCCGTAATGCCAGTTAGCAGCTGAGAGTTTCCCCCCCCCCCAAAACCTCATTTGAACATTCTGTATTGAAGGGTTTTCCTCACCCGTGGGGAAGGCTGCGAAAAGCTAAATTACCTTTCCATCCGGAAGATTACAGATGAACAGAGTTAGAAGGGACCTTGTAGGTCAGGGGGGAGAGTGTCAAACTCAGGGACCCCTAAAACAGCAAAAGGACCGGCCCATGGCGCTTCCGCCAGCCAAACTGGGCTCCTGAGTTCCGTTTTCAGCTGCCACGGCTTCCTGCAACCCTTTGCCAGTGAAAACGGAGCTCGGGAGCCCATTTTGGCTGGCAGAGTGCTCAGGCCCCAACAGGTGCCCCCCCCTGACAGGAGTGACATCAGCACCCCCACTCTGCCTCCCCCTCCTCAAGATCAAACACAACCCTGATGCAGCCCTCAATGAAATCGAGATTGACACCTGTATTATAGGTCATGTAGTCCAACCTGCTTCCCCCCAAGCAGGAGACCCTACCCCATTTCTGACAGATGGCAGTCCAGTCTCTCTTGAAAGCCTCCAAGGATGAAGCTCCCACAACTTCTGAAGGCAACTTCTGTTCCATCAGTTGATTGTTCTCACAGTCAGAAAATTGCTCCTTATTTCCAAATTGAATCTCTCCTTGGTCAGTTTCCATCCATTGTTCCATGTCTGGCCTTCAGGTCAGAGGTGGGGTTTCAGCAGATTCTGACCAGTTCTGGAGAACAGGTAGGGAAATTTTGAGTTGTTCGGAGAACGGGTAGTAAAAATTCTGACTGGCCCCGCGCCCATGTATTCTCTGCCTCCCGAGTCCCAGCTGATCGGGAGGAAATGGGGTTATTTATTTATTTATTTATTTATTTATTTATTTATTTATTTATTTTATTTTATTCATTATTTAAATTTTTATGCCGCCCTTCTCTCAAAGGACTCAGGGCGGTGTACAGCCACAGTAAAAGCATATAATACAAAATTTAAAAACACTTTTAAAACAAATTAAATAATTCGGCCCCAAATTAAAACTCAAAGATTAATTTTGCAGTAACCTTCCCCTGATGTGGGGAAGGAATGGAGATTTTACAGTCTCCTTCCCCTGCCACGCCCACCAAGCCACGCCCACAGAACCAGTAATAAAAATTTTTTAAAACACCACTGCTTCAGGTGCTTTGGAGAATAGCTTGAGCCCCTTCCTCCTCTCTGGGGCAGCCCCTCAAATATTGGAAGATGCTCTCTGTCTCCCCTGGTCCTTCTCTTCCTAGATTAGCCAGGCCCAGTTCCTGCAACCGTTCATCCTATGTTTGAGCCTCCAGTCCCCTCGTCATCTTGGTTGCTCTTTCTAGAGTCTCAATCTCTTTTTATAGTGTGGTGACCAAAACTGGATGCAGTGCTCTAGATGTGGTCTTACTAGGGCTTTATAGAGTGGTCTTAGTACCTCCCTTGATCTTGATTGTATCCCTCGGTTAATGCAATCTGATTTTGGTTTGATTTGATTTGATTCAATTTGTATACCGCCCTTCTCCTAGTGGACTCAGGGCGGGGCACCGCCAAGACTAAAACACATACCAATACAAAATTTTAAATTTTAAAAGAATTACATAACTTTGGCCCTAAATTTAAAACATTCGAACTAAAACCCATTAACAATTAAAAAAGCTAAAACGGGAGGGGGGGAAGGGGGAATTTAGGATTGCATCGGCTTTTTTGGCTGCCGCTGAACACATCTGCCTCCTATTTAGCTGGTTGTCCACTAAGAGTCCAGATCCCTCTTCCAGTCACGGCTATTAAGCCCAGTTTCCCCCCCGTCTGTATGTGTCCTTTTGGTTTTTCTTGCCGAAGTGCAAGACTTTCCTTTTCTCTCCGTTGAATTTCATTTTGTTAGGTAGGGCCCAGGGTTCAAGTCTGCCCAGATCCATCCGGATCTTCAGCCTATCATCTAGGGTGAAAAAGAGAGAAAGGCTTTGTGGCTGCATGGTGGACCCATTTGCCAAATGCAGAATGGGGATAAGGATCCAAATCCCGTTAAAACCCGTTTCCCTCCCAATCTGGATCCAGAGCAGGGCCTCTCATCCTGCTCTGGGGGTACATTTTGTTTGGGGGGGGGGCGGAGGAAAGCAATTTATGCAATTGCTTAATTTCACCAGCCAATTGTGTCTAATTTGGCTGCAGGAGTAAGATGGCTTCTTGGAGTAAATCCTACTTAGGGCAGCGTGCCTCGGGCTTTGCATGCTCAGTGAGGTTCAGTCATATTAATATGAGGATTGTGGAGGTCCCGGGTGCTCGCTGAGCTTGGTGGTTTTCTTACAGACATTTTGAAACCCAAGTAGGTAACGTCCTCAGTGCTGGAAGAGAGTCGGGTTTGCTCCTTCTTTATATACAAGGGACTTGCCCTGCTGCTGTTGATGGAATGTTGTTTTCTTCTTTCTTTCATTAAAAATCTTCTGATTCTGGAAAGAGTGCAGAGAAGAGCCACAAAGAGGATTAGGAGGCTGAAACCTATGAAGAACGGTTGCAGGAACTGTGTAAGTTTAGTTTAATGAAAAGAAGGACCAGGGGAAATACGATAGCCTCCAAAATCTCAGGGGCTGCCCCAAAGAAGAGGGAGTCAAGCTATTCTCCAAAGCCCCTGAGGGCAGGACAAGAAGCAACGGGTGGAAACTATTCAAGGAGAGAAGCAACTTAGAACTAAGGAGGAATTTCCGGACAGTGAGGACAATGAGCCAGTGAAATGGTTGCCTCTGGAAGTTATGGATGCTCCAGCATTGGAAGCTTTAAGAAGAGACTGGATAGCCACAGGTACAGACTCTCCTGCTCGAGCAGGGTGGGTGGGGTTGGACTAGATGACCTCCAAGGCCCCTTCCACTCTTTTATTCTATGTTCTAAGCAAGCTACCAACTCAGGCAAACGATGACAAATAACAGCTTAATGAAGGAAGCACCAATAACACTCCCCACTAAATTAGGAATTAGGAATTCACCTTATTCAACTGGTCATTTCTACCCGGATACGTCCTGTTTGAAGCTCCCTCCCACGCAAACTTTTTACTTTTAAATTTCTTTCTTTCTTTCTTTCTTTCTTTCTTTCTTTCTTTCTTTCTTTCTTTCTTTCTTTCTTTCTTTCTTTCTTTCTTTCTTCTCCACCAGGCCGGCTGAAATCAGCAGGAGGGTTCTGTACCCCTCAGTTGCCGGCCGAAGATCGTCTTTCGAGTATCCCACTCTGGGGACCCTAGATCCTTTCTTTGAGCCACTTAATCTCCCCCCCCCACAACTGATCTGTTGGTGGGGTTCCCAAGATAGCAGGCTGGAGCTGGTAATGCATCCCCACCCCCAAGCCCCCCACCCCAGTGATGGCTGCGCTCCAGACGGCAAAAGTCCTGCTCTCGGCTTGACTCTCAAAACCCTCTTCAAAATTCCCATTGGGGGGGAGGGGGGAGGAAACCCACCCCTCCATATTTTAACTCTGCACACGGAGGGTGGGGGCACTGAAGAGGTTGGCAGTTTTTGGGTTTTGTTTTTGTTTTTGTTCTCCCAGCTTGCTCGTATCGAGTTTCTGGCACTGAAGAGCAGCTGAAGAAGAGAGAGTCCGGTTTACAATTTCATCCCCATTTCTGTCTCGTTGCGACCGTTGGGAAGGATGCCTTCGCTCAGTCCCAGCTGCCCTTTTTTCTCTCTCTCTCTCCCTACCCGAGAGTTTGGAATTCCCAGTTTGGGAATAAGTTTCAACGAATGAGAATAGAGCTGGAAGGGGACTTCGAGGTCATCTAGTCCAACCCCAATCTACTCCTACTGACAAAGTAGCAACCCTATATCATTTCAGGCAAACGGCTGTCCAGTCTCTTCTTAAAAACTTCCAGTGCTGGAGCACCCACAACTTCTGGTGGCAAGCAGTTCCACTGGTTAATTGTTCTCACTGTCAGGAAAATTTCTCCTTAGTTCTAGATTCCTTCTCTCCTTGATGTGTTTCCACCCATTGTTTCTTGCCTTCTGGTGCTTTGGAGATTAGGTTGGCCCCTTCTTCTTTGGGGCAACCCCTGAGATATTGAAAGACTGCTCTCATGTCTCCCCTGGTCCTTCTTTTCATTAAACTAGAACATGCCCAGTTCCTGCAACCGTTCTTCATGTGTTTTAGCCTCCAGTCCCTTCACCACCTTTATGGCTCTTCTCTGTGCTGTTTCCATACCACCTCTTTCTTACATTGTGGCGACCAAAAGTGGATGCAGAAAGATGTTGAGAAAAAAGATGTTGAGGGCAGTTCAATTTTGACACAGATGCCCTCTTTGACCCCTCTTTCAAAGCAATGGTCCTCTCTGTCCAAAATGTGGACTTTGCTGTCCTCAAAAGAGCGGCCTTTATCTTTTAAATGCAGACGGACCACTGAATCTTGTCCTGATGGATTTGTTCTCCTAGGTTGTGCCATGCGTCTGTGAAGTGGCTGTTTTGTTTCCCCAGTGTACAGATCTGCATTGTGCTGCATATACCACGTTGTTCAGTTTGTGCCTGGGTGTGTTATCCTTGGGATAGACACCATCTGTCTCCAGTCCACAACACAGTCCCTTCAGCAGTTCCAAGAAGGCTCCATCCCCATTTGCACCACTCAGGTGACCCTGAGGATACAGACAAACCTCCAGGTGGCCTCAACGACCCTCTAAAAGGCTGCAAATGACCAGCTTCGTCTGCAAGGAGTGTAAATCCTTCTCTTCCCCGCCATCCAGTCAGATCTGAAGAAGCTTCTCGGATGAGAAGTGAAACTTCTTCAAGGGAAAAAACCCAGAATGTCCAGTTGCCTTTTGAAAAAAAAAAACAAAACACTTTAGGACAACCCATGACCCGAATGACTGAAAACTTCTACAGACTTTTCTTTTTAACCATTTATTTGTGTCCGACTCTTGACGAATTTCTTTCCATGCTACTCTATCCATCACGGATTCTTTCCTGATGTCCAACTTTGCATGGGGTTTGACGTTCTCAAGCCAGCCTGTTCTTTGCTTGCCCCTCCTTCTTGCCCCGCTAGCCATTCCTAGCATCGTAGAGGTGGATTTGCACGCACGACCTGGCCAAAGTAAACCAGACGTAGCCTTGTGACTTTTTTTAAAAGCTTATTGTGATGTGTCTGGTTTTATACGACTTAACAGCTCTCTCTTAGGTCTGGCTGCCAGAGTAGAGGCAGCTATTTAGGCCAGCACCAGAGTTCAAAGAGCATCCATCCGTCTTCGATCAGCCGTTCTTAATGTCCAGCTCTCACACCCGGTAGAGGGAAGAGACGATTGCTTTTTATAGCGAGCCTGCTTTTTATATCTCCATCGATAGCTCCCGCTTTTCCGGGCCTTATTCACGTTAACCGTTGCTGCACTAAGGTTACCCTGCGTTTGATTTCAGATGTAGAACTGAGAGGACATTTTAATACAGAAACTGTAACAGGATTTCCCAGCCCTCGTTTATTAGCAAGGGACAGAAAAACAGAAAAACAGAGTTGGAAGGGACCTTGGAGGTCATCTAGTCCAACCCCCTGCCTGAGCAGCAGATCCTATACCGTTTCAGGCAAATGGCTGTCCAGTCTCTTCTTAAAAACCTCCAGCAATGGAGCACCTACAACTTCTGGTAGCAAGCTGTTCCACCGGTTAATTGTTCTCACTGACAGGAAGTTTCCCCTTCCCCTTTTCTCCTTTCCTTCCCTTCATTTCTTCTTCCCTTCCCTTCCCTTCCCTTCCTTTCCTTTCCTTTCCTTTCCTTTCCTTTCCTTTCCTTTCATCTCTTCTTCCTTTCCTTTCCTTTCCTTTCCTTTCCTTTCCTTTCCTTTCCTTTCCTTTCCTTTCCTTTCCTTTCCTTTCCTTTCCTTTCCTTTCCTTTCCTTTCCTTTCCTTTCCTTTCCTTCCCTTCCCTTCCCTTCCCTTTCCTTCCCTTCCCTTCCCTTCCTCTCCCCCTCTCCTCTCCTCTCCTCCTCTCCTCTCCCTTTCTCTGCCCTCCCTTCCTCTCTCCTCTCTCCTCCCTTCTTCCCTCCCCTCCCCTCCCTTCTCCTCTCCCTTTCTCTGCCCTCTCTTCCCCTCTCCTCTCCCCTCCCCTCCCTTCTCCTCTCCTCTCCTCTTCCTTCCCCTTCCCCTTTCTTTCTTCCCTTTCCTTCTCATTCCCATCTCTTTCTCCGTCCCTCCCCTTCCCCTCTCTCTTTAGGTTGTTACATTTTGATTAGGAGCTGTCCAGAGTTTGGAACAAAATAAGTGGCTGTATAATAATAAGGAAACAGGAAAGAGGGAGGAAAAGAGAAGGAAGAAAAAAGGGAAGGAAGGGAGGAAAAGAAGGATAGGGGAAAAGGAAGGAAGGGGAGAGGGAGGGAGGGAGGAGGAAATGGGAGAGAAAGGAAGAAAAAACAGGAAAATACAGAAGAAGGAAGGGAAAAGAAAAAGAGGGAGGGAGGAAAAGAAAGGAAGGAAAAGAGGGAAAGAAGGAAAGAGAAGAGAGAGGAAGGAAGAAAAAGGAAGGAACAGAGGCAGGGAGAAAAAGGCAACAAAGAAGGGAAAAAAGGAGAAGGGAGGGAGAGATGGAAGGGAAGAAAGAAAGAAAAAGAAGGGAGGGAGGGATGAAAGAGAAGAAAGGGAAAGAAGGAAGACAGTAGAAAAAGAAAGAAAGAAAGAAACGAAGGAAGGAAGGAACACTCAGTTCCTTTGCAGAAATGCCCATCCCAATCTCATCCTTCCAGTGTTGCTCCTCACTTTGGACCGCAGAGTCTTCATGGAAGGTGGTAAAACATCCACGGTCCGAAAGTTTCAGCAGAGGGCAGTTTGGGTCAGTTCCGGCCCTCTCCCTCCCTCCCTCCCTCCCTCCCTCCTTTCCAGCACTGTTTTTTCCTGAAACCCCCAAGGGCTGCTTTTGAATTGCTGCATCTTTACTCTCACGATTCAACCGGCAGGAAAGGCTCCAGTCAGCATTTTCTTCTGCTCTCTGTCCGTCCGTCCCCAAAACATGACTGACCTCTGGAGCTCTGGTACCCTTTGGCTGTCAGATTTCAGAGGCGAGTCGGAGGGCGCTTGGAGGACCCGAGAGAAAAGGGGTCGGGGCTCCAAAAAAAAAAAAAAAAAAAGGCAGGCAGGGCTCTGTCAGCTGCCCCTCTCTTCCCTCAGGACAGGAAAACATATTCCTTTAAAAAAAAAATCAGCCTCGATTTCAGAACCATGAGGACTGGAGCCTTGTCCTGTTTTGAAGAGAAAGTCATAGCTGGGGACGCAGTTTTTTGCACTGAGACATTTTGGGGTTTGGAGCCCCATGAGGTCTAAAATTAAAAGAAGGCGAAAAACACACCCAGTGACACCCCAAACATGGTTTTATTATTTTTTTAAAATAATTTTTATTGAGCAGTTTGTCTTTAAAAAACAACACAAAAAACTATCACACACATGTTAAAAAGAACAAAACACGTCAAAACATATTTAGCATTACATACCGTCAGTGGTCATTTTACACGATTCCGTATCAACATATGTATTTTGCTTTTGTAGTTCTGTGTTCTATCATCGTTTTAAATGATGTGTGAGGCGGTGATGGGAGGGGGGGGCGCTACCTGCTAAGTGGAAGCGAAGGAGTCCTTGAGTTACGACCATTGATAATGTCACTGTTGCAAAACCGGAACACCACCCAATTTTACAGGGATTTTTCCTTTATTTTGTGGCAGTCGTTAAGCAAACCCATCTTTGCTAAGTGAAGCAATTGTTTACCCTGGGCGCGGCTTTACCCTAACACCTGGCCTTTAATGCCTCTCTATGGCAAAACCATCCTAAAGTGCATTCATTCATGTTGGAAATTTCTATATTCTGTTCTATTCTGTTCTGTTCTGTTCTGTTCTGTTCTGTTTTACTCTACTCCACTCCACTCCACTCCATTCCATTCCATATACTCTTCCCTTCCCTTCCCTTCCCTTCCCTTCCCTTCCCTTCCCTTCCCTTCCCTTCCCTTCCCTTCCCTTCCCTTCCCTAAATAAACGGTATTGATTTGTTAAATATTATTTATTGAATTAAGAAATAAGTTCATTTATTACATTTTGCTTCCTGCAAGCCAACTCTGGGTGGCTTACAACAAGAGGGTTGTAAGTTAGATCTGTCAGAATTCTGGATTGTTGCTAAGCGATGGTCATAAGTTGAGGATTGCTCCGGGAACAGAGCCCAAGGCAAGAAAATCTGACTCATTTTGTCGAAGGCTGGCATCATTCTTGCTGCCTTTCAAACGACCCAGGAGTGGGCATTTCGTTCGGCCGGTGCCTTTCCCCAAGGCTGGCACCCAGGGGCCACCTGTTATAAAGTACAGGATGTCCTCGACTTCCTCGCTAAATGAATTGCTAAACCATTTAGCGACCGCTTTGAAGTTACGACGGCTTTGGGAAAAAAAGGATGTGACTTGTTTTCACACTTATGACCGTCATAGTATTCTACACCCCCCCCCGTCGCCTGATCAAAATTGGGACCCTTTGGCAGCTGGCCAGCATTGATGACGGTCGCAGTGTCCTCCAAAGTCAATTGGGAAGCCAGGTTCACTTAACAAGTGTGGCGAGAAAGGTCGTAAAACAAGACAAAGCTCACTTATTGGATTGATTTGCATCCCACTCTTATTCTCTCTCTCTCTTTTTTTTTACAAGTAACTAATTTAAGGCGCGATACCCAACCCCCCTTCTTCCTCCATACCCCTGTCTCGCTGAGCGACAGAAATATGGGGCTCCATTGCCGGTCGTAATTCGAAGGACTACCTGTATCTCTGGGCTGGGAAAAAGGTTGCTTCCCCATCCTCCTCTCTGCCCGGAGAGGCAACCAGAGCAGCTGGCTTTCCAAATAATATCCTCCCAAGCGCCTGGTGGGAGTGAGCAAGCAAAGGTTGGTCCCCAGCGCCAGCTGATGACCTTCGCGGGAGCCTGGCTCTCCGGCTGAATAGCAATGAGCCTCCCTTGACTTGTCATCCCCAGCAATTCTGCAGCTCTGGGGTTGCTGGCCTTGAGGAGGCGGAGGGGGGCTTGGGAGGGGAGGGGGGGCCACAAGGGGTGTGGCTTCCCACTTTAACCCCACCCACTAGGCCACCTCTCTTCCTGCTCCCCGTCCCCCAGCAGCCAGAGCAACAACTCTCTGAGCCAATGCAGTCAACCAATCAGAATAAAGCTGGAAGGGACCTCGAAACGGTTGTCCAATCTCTTCTTAAAAGCCTCCGATGATGGAGCATCCACAGCTTCTAGTGGCAAGCTGTCCCACTGGTTAATCGTCCTGGTTGTTAGGCAGTTTCTCCTCAATTCTAGATTGCTTCTTTCCTTGATGAGTTTCCATCCGTTGCTTCTTGTCCTGCCCTCAGGGGCTTTGGAGAATAAATGGACCCCCTTCTTCCTTGGGGCAGCCCCTCAAATATTGAAATACTGCTAACATCTCACCCCTAGTCATTCTTTTCTCCAGACTGGCCAAACCCAATTCCTGTAACCGTTCTTTCTTTGTTTTTGTCTCCAAATCTTTAATCATCTTAGTTGCTTTTCTCTGCACTTTTTCCAAAGACTCAACATCTTTTCCATAATGTGGTGACCAAAACTGGATGCAGGATTCCAAATGTGGCCTTACGGAGGCTTTACAAAGGCTTTACTAAGACTCCGTGTGGTTTTGATTAAGTATACAGGAACCCCCCTGCCCAGACATGTGAGGCTGGCCAAATCTTGGAAACAAGGCACTAGACTGCATGAGATTCTAGCACATTGATGTGCAATGCGGCGGCCAAAACTGTATGCAGGAAAAGAGTGGCCCTCCCCTCCTCCGTCCAAGCTGTTGTAAAGCTGGAAGGGGGCAACGGAGGTCATGAAGCCCACCCTCCCTCGGTGTCTCTCTCTCTCTCTGGCTATCATCACATCTCCCTTTCTTTTTCCCCTTCCTGTGTTTGGATAACCTGGGGTAACTTCACTGAGGTGCAGCTGTGGGTCGGTTGATCGGGATTTGGGGGGGGGGTCTTCTATATCACTGCTCAACCTGAGCCACTTTAAGAGGGGTGGGCTTCAACTCCCAGAATCCTCCCAGCCAGACAAGCTCAAGTGCTTAAGCTTATAAAAGTCACCAAGCTTTGTTGAATGCAAGAATGAATTGTCTATCCAAGCGACTACAAACCAATTTGTACAATTTTTGTCTCTGGCCCGACTGTCTTGGAGGAGGGGGGTGGGGGTCCCAGAGACCTTCCTCTCCTGCTGCCCCCGCTCCCCAATCCCTACTCGCTTCCTCTCCTGCTCCTCTTCCCCAATCTCAGTGCCCGGAGAAGCACCTGCTGGGTCCCTGGGGGAACCCCCTCTCCGCCTGGCTGTTGCCAGGAGATCATTCCACCCGCAGTTGGAAGCTGCCGAATGCGTGACCCTCTCTCGCCAGACCCCCCCTCTGCCCCCCCTTCCAAGATGACATCTCCTTTTTTCGGCATCCACCTCGATGCCGTCTCCATGGGAACCGTCTGGGGGTGTTGGCTGCTGCAAGGAAGCTCCGGATGCGGGCAAGCGAGGCAGGCGAAGGGCTGGCGTGGCCGAAGGGCAGGTGGGGGCACCCCTTGGACCAGGGCCCAGCAGGGATTGACAGGGTCTGTCACCCACCCATCCACCCACCCCAAATCTCCCCACTCCCTCCAAAAAGGTGAGTCTGGGGGCTGGCATGTCGGGGAAGGGGAGAGGCAGAGAGAGAGAGTTTGGATGCCAGGTGGGTGGGTGGGTGGGGAGTGCAAGTTTGAATTCTGCCTTTTTTCTGGTGCATTTGTGAGTCGCCTGACAGGTTTTTATTTGGGGGGGGGGTAAGGTTCAGCCAATGCACACCCCTTTTAAACCCTGCGCATTTCTCTTCTTGCACGGATCTGTGTGCGGGATGCCCAGACGTGTTTCTGGCTAGCCAGCCGTTTGCCTGCCAGTCGTGCCAGCTGTTTGGCTTGGCTGCTTTTTTGTTTTTTTGCACAGTGAGGGTCTCTTAGTTGTGAGTTGTGAGGCAAGAAAAGGATCCACCCCGAAGCAGCGTGCGCCGGATCTGAGTAGTAGGGGTTTCAGAGCCCTGGGGAGGTTGCTACAGATTCCGACACCGTTGTCGTTGGGTGGAGAGAGCTCAGTGCTTTCTCCAGACCGGGTTTTCCAACCTGGTGGGACTACAATTCCCATTCCCCCCTGCTCTGCAGCACCTGCAGTCCAGACCTCCCACACTGCGAGCTCTTTGTGGGAAAGGTTTAACAAGGAATCTCTGATGAGGTGGAGGTGATTTGTGAGTCTCTGGGTGAGTCCCTGCTCGGCTTCTTACGGATGCCACAGCTCAGAAGGGGGTTTGTCACAGAAAGGAGGCTTTCTGGTGTGTCTCTGTGTGAGTTGCTGCATTGAACTCCGTCTGACCAGTCGGCAGCTCATTCGGGGGATTTATTTTACACTTCACAACGCTGAAGATTGTGGCTTTCCAGGCCCTTCAGGCAGAAATCCATCCGGTGCAGTAACCCGTACACAGATTCCGGGGAAGTGCAGAGCCACATTTCTGCATTTGAATCAAATTATACGAGTCGGGAAAAGTGCTCTCGGATTTTGATTTCTCCTGCAAGGAAAGTTGCTAAATTCTCGGGCTGTTGAAATGGTGGGAAAAAAATCTTCTATTTTTTTCCGTAGAGGCCAGGGCTGTTGGAATTACACTTCACAAAACAAAACAAAACAAAACAAAACAATACCACAATTATATTAAGTGAAATGACCAATGTTGCCGTCATTGTGAGTCTCTCACAGTCAAAATGGGGTGTCTGGCTTTTATTTTTCTTCTTCAAAATCCCCACAAGCCGGTCAAAAGCGAGGCTGTCTGAGAGGTTTCCAAGCAGCAGACCATTAAAAGGAGGTGCAGTGATGTGGTTGGCTCACTTCCTCTCCCTCAATGGAACGGAACAGGACACGAGAGAAAAAGAATAGAATAGAATAGAATAGAATAGAATAGAATAGATAAGGAGTAAGGAAAGAATGGAATAGAATAGAATGGAATGGAATGGAATGGAATGGAATAGAATAGAATAGAATAGAATAGAATAGAATAGAATAGAATAGAATAGAATAGAATAGAATAGAATAGAATAGAAAAGGAATAAGGAAAGAATGGAATAGAATGGAATGGAATGGAATGGAATGGAATGGAATAGAATAGAATAGAATAGAATAGAATAGAATAGAATAGAATAGAATAGAATAGAATAGAATAGAATAGAATAGAATAGAAAAGGAATAAGGAAAGAATGGAATAGAATGGAATGGAATGGAATGGAATGGAATAGAATAGAATAGAATAGAATAGAATAGAATAGAATAGAATAGAATAGAATAGAATAGAATAGAATAGAATAGAATAGAATAGAATAGAATAGAATAGAATAGATAAGGAA
Source organism: Coluber constrictor foxii (assembly GCA_038048745.1). Taxonomy (NCBI): domain Eukaryota; kingdom Metazoa; phylum Chordata; class Lepidosauria; order Squamata; family Colubridae; genus Coluber; species Coluber constrictor. Next base: position 4,065,376 of record CM075958.1, on the reverse strand, counting down.
TAAGGAAAGAATGGAATGGAATGGAATGGAATGGAATGGAATGGAATGGAATAGAATAGAATAGAATAGAATAGAATAGAATAGAATAGAATAGAATAGAATAGAATAGAATAGAATAGAATAGAATAGATAAGGAGTAAGGAAAGAATGGAATAGAATAGAATGGAATGGAATGGAATGGAATGGAATGGAATGGAATAGAATAGAATAGAATAGAATAGAATAGAATAGAATAGAATAGAATAGAATAGAATAGAATAGATAAGGAGTAAGGAAAGAATGGAATAGAATAGAATAGAATGGAATGGAATGGAATGGAATGGAATAGAATAGAATAGAATAGAATAGAATAGAATAGAATAGAATAGAATAGAATAGAATAGAATAGAATAGAATAGAATAGAATAGAATAGAATAGAATAGATAAGGAGTAAGGAAAGAATGGAATAGAATAGAATGGAATGGAATGGAATGGAATGGAATAGAATAGAATAGAATAGAATAGAATAGAATAGAATAGAATAGAATAGAATAGAATAGAATAGAATAGAATAGAATGGAACAGAAAGGAACAGAAAGGAACAGAAAAGAACAGAATAGAGGATAGGACAGGACAGGACAGGACAGAAGATAGGATAGGATGGGATGGGATGGGATGGGATGGGATGGAATGGAATGGAATGGAATGGAATAGAATAGAATAGAATAGAATAGAATAGAATAGAATAGAATAGAATAGAATAGAATAGAATAGAATAGAATAGAATAGAATAGAAAAGGAATAAGGAAAGAATGGAATAGAATGGAATGGAATGGAATGGAATGGAATGGAATAGAATAGAATAGAATAGAATAGAATAGAATAGAATAGAATAGAATAGAATAGAATAGAATAGAATAGAATAGAATAGAATAGAATAGATAAGGAGTAAGGAAAGAATGGAATAGAATAGAATAGAATGGAATGGAATGGAATGGAATGGAATGGAATGGAATAGAATAGAATAGAATAGAATAGAATAGAATAGAATAGAATAGAATAGAATAGAATAGAATAGAATAGAATAGAATAGAATAGAATAGAATAGAATAGATAAGGAGTAAGGAAAGAATGGAATAGAATAGAATGGAATGGAATGGAATGGAATGGAATAGAATAGAATAGAATAGAATAGAATAGAATAGAATAGAATAGAATAGAATAGAATAGAATGGAACAGAAAGGAACAGAAAGGAACAGAAAAGAACAGAATAGAGGATAGGACAGGACAGGACAGGACAGAAGATAGGATAGGATAGGATGGGATGGGATGGGATGGGATGGGATGGAATGGAATGGAATGGAATGGAATGGAATAGAGCAGAGCAGAGCAGAGCAGAGCAGAGCAGAGCAGAGCTGAAAGGGATCTTGGAGGTCATCTAGTCCAATGCCCACCCAAGCAGGTGACCCTACACTAATGGTGAAATCTAAAATTTGTTACTACCGGTTCTGTGGGCGTGGCTCGGTATGTCTGTGGGGGGGGTAATGTGACTGGATGGGCATGGCCTTTTTTTTTTAACTTTTAAAATCATTTTTTCTACAACCTCTTCGGCCAAGAGGTTGTAAAAAAATGTTTTCCAGAGGCTCTGAGGATCCCAGCTGAGCTGCCTGATCGGCAGAGGCTCTATTAAAGCCTCTGAAGAGGTTGTAGAAAAAAATGCTTTTAAAAGCCTTTGAGGGTCCCAGCTGAGCCACGTGATCATCAAAAGCTTTTTTTTTTAACTTTTAAAAGCATTTTTTCAGCCAAAGAGGTTGTAGAAAAAATGCTTTTAAAAGTAAAAAAAAAGCCTCTGATGATTGTGCGGCTCAGCTGGGCAAGGGGGGGGGCACAAGGGATTTTTGCTACCGGTTCTCCGAACCACCCGCCACCACCCCTACCGGATCAGACGATCCGGTCCGAACTGGGAGCATTTCACCCCTGCCCTACACCATTTCAGACAAATGACAGTCCAGCCTCTTCTTAAAAGCCTCCAGTGATGGAGCACTCACAACTTCTGGTGGCAAGCAGTTCCACTGGTTAATTCTTTTCACAGTCAGGAAATTTCTCCTTCGTTTCCAGGTTGCTTCTCTCCTTGTTTAATTTCCATCTGTTGCTGCTTATCCTGCCCTCAGACACACACACACACACACACACACACACCCTGTATCTTGTAGGAGCCCCTCAAGTATTGGAAGACTTCTATCATGTCTCCCCTTGTTGGAGACCTGTGGCTGGGGTGGTGGGCACTATAAAAAAGAGGTCGAGACTCTAAAATTCATAATTTTAAATCCCGCGGACCACTAATATGATGTGCCTAATGAATGGCTGGGTGGGCGTGGCAAGATGGTCATGTGACTGGGTGGGCGTGGCCAACTCGATGTCACTCACATCGAGGGGCACCTTGCCAGCCTCTACTTGCCACACTTCGCCTGCCCGCCTGGGCTCCGTAGGGCCCCAACAAGAAGCAGCTGTTGGAGCTAAGCAGCCGCCACGAGAAAGAGTTGGCAAAACAGCTCAGTTCAAATTGGATCTGGCCGAGAAGGAGGCTCAGCAGGAGCACCTCAATGAGGACTAGGAGCATAGGCTTTCCAAGCAGAGGGAAGACTTGCAGGAGTGCAAGACCAGGTACCGGCGCCTGGAGGCTCAGCGGGCTGAGATGGTCAGCCAGTTCCAGGCCATGAGGCAGTCCCACTGGAACGAGGCCCTCCGGCTCTTCACCTCCAGTGGCCCTTCCCTCCAGCCTTCGCCTGAAGCTCCACACCAGGAGGCTGAAGCAGCCCCCAAGTTGGAATTTCTGGCCCCCTCTGCCCCCCACAAAAAGACCCCGAAGGAGGAGACCCTCTGCAGCAGCACAAACGCTCATTGCATGTATCCGTCCCTGGAGCTGTAGTTTGAGGACCCCTGACTTAGGGCAATATAAAAAATGCCAATAATTTTTCTGCGGGCAGCCTGAGGGGCGTAGGAGGCTAATGCCTCCTACTAAGGGAGCATTTAACATCCAGCTGCCTGCAATTACTGCGAGTTCGAATCCCACCAGGCCCAAGGTCGAGTCAGCCTTCCATCCTTTCTAAGGTGGGTAAATTGAGGAGCCAGTTTGTGGGGGCAATAAGCTGACTTTGTATAAATATACAAAAGTATGAAGGCTATTGCTTAACGCATTGTAAGCCGCCCTGAGTCTCCGGAGAAGGGCGGCATACAAATCAAAATTTAAAAAAAAGTTCTCAAGGACCATCCATGGTCCAGGGACCACCAGTTGGTGACCGCTGGGCTACAACATAGGATGAACGGTTGCAGGAACTGGGCCTGGCTAGTCTAGTGAAGAGAAGGACCAGGGGGGACATGAGAGCATCTTCCAAATATTTGAGGGGCTGCCCCAGAGAGGAGGAAGGGGGTCAAGCTATTCTGCAAAGGAGGGAGAAGCAGCAACGGATCGAAACTCATCCAGGAGAGAAGCAACCTGGAATTGAGGAGAAACAGTGAGGACAATCAGCCAGGGGAACAGCTTGCCACCAGAAATCGTGGATGATTCCGTCACTGGAGCTTTTTAAGAAGAGACCGGACAGCCATTTGTCTGAAATGAGAGAGTCTCTTACTTAAGCAGAAGACCTCTGAAATCTCTCCCAACTCTGCCATTCTTTTGATTCAAGGCCTCCAGGGATGCTCTTACCAGGACGGAGGGGACCGATTCTACTCTTACTCTATTATTCATGCCGATGGGCTCCCTCTGGGATTCCCAGCCAACATCTCTCTCGGGGTGCGGGGTGGGGATGGGGGGCTTCCCGCGATGCAGATCCTGAGCCAGGAAGCCTTGGAGGTGGGGAAACCTCCCCGGGTGTTCCTCGCAGCCGCGGGGTGCGCATCGCTCGCACGTCTTTTGCTGCCGAAAGGAGCGCCCCGAAGAGGCCGCCGGTGGGGTGAATCCGGCTCTTCTGGAGAGACGCGGGTTGCTGAGGGGGCTGCCTAAGAAGCAGCAAGACGAAGCCCCCGCCTGTGGAAGCTGAAAGCCACGCAGCCTAAAGTCCCTTTTTTCTTCTTTCCTGATATGAAATGGGATCGGGTTCCCTGCCTGAGCAGGGGGTTCGGCTAGAAGACCTCCAAGGTCCCTTCCAACTCTGTTCTGTTCTGTTCTGTTCCGTTTCTTATCCTCTCCTCTCCTCCATTCCACTATTCTATTCTATTCTATTCTATTCTATTCTATTCTATTCTATTCTATTCTATTCTATTCTATTCTATTCTATTCTATTCTATTCTATTCTATTCTATTCTATTCTATTCTATTATTCTATTCTATTCTATTCTATTCTATTCTATTCTATTCTATTCTATTCTATTCTATTCTATTCTATTCTATTCTATTCTATTCTATTCTATTTCTTCTCTTCCCTTCCCTTCCATTATTCTCTTCTCTTCTCTTCTCTTCTCTTCTCTTCTCTTCTCTTCTCTTCTCTTCTCTTCTCTTCTCTTCTCTTCTCTTCCCTTCCCTTCCCTTCCCTTCCCTTCCATTATTCTATTCTATTCTATTCTATTCTATTCTATTCTATTCTATTCTATTCTATCCTATCCTATCCTATCCTATCCCATCCCATCCCATCCCATCCCATCCCATCCCATCCCATCCCATCCCATCCCATTCCATTCCATTCCATTCCATTCCACATATTCTATTCTATTCTATTCTATTCTATTCTATTCTATTCTATTCTATTCTATTCTATTCTATTCTATTCCATTCCATTCCATTCCATTCCATTCCATTCCATTCCATTCCATTCCATTCCATTCCACATATTCTATTCTATTCTATTCTATTCTATTCTATTCTATTCTATTCTATTCTATTCTATTCTATTCTATTCTATTCTATTCTATTCTATCCATCCCATCCCATCCCATCCCATCCCATCCCATCCCATCCCATCCCATCCCATCCTCTATTCCGTTCCGTTCCGTTCTGTTCCGTTCATTATTATTTCCTGAGTGGGTACAAGGCGGAAGGGGTTCAGCAGGGGAGTGTGACAAAAATTGGTCAAAGCCGAATTGGGGAGGATTTGTACTGGGGCTCGGCGGAGGAAGCAATTCTTGCCAAGAGAAGCCCTTCCCCATCTTGGAAAGGGGGCTCAAAGACTTCCTTGGGCACACGGTTGAGGCGGTCGGGGGAGGGGATTGTGGCAGTGGTGAAATCCAATTTTTTTTTACTACTGGTTCTGTGGGCGTGGCTTGGTGGGCGTGGTCTGGCTTGGTGAGCATGGCAGAGGAAGGATATTGCAAAATCCCCATTCCCTCCCCACTCCTGGGGCCAGCCAGAGGTGGCATTTGCTGGTTCTCCGAACGGCTCAACATTTCTCCTACCGGTTCTCCATTTCACCCCTGGATTGTGGGAATGGAAGGGCCAGGATTTCCAGCAGGCGCTGGGCAGCCATCGGTCAGGGAGATGCCTTGGCTGCTCCAGAAAGGCCAGACTCTGCTGAGGTCCATTGAAGGCCCCGAGAAGTCAGTCTTCAGCTGGGAGAGAGGAGCCGTTCTGGCCCTTCACTTCACAACTGTTTGAAATGACGATGGGGTTGCAAACTGGCCCTTGCATCCCTACAATCAAATCCTTGGCAATTGGCCTGTCTGTTGTCTCTCTGGCTGTCTATCCATCCATCCATCCATCCTTCCATATCTACATCTGTCCGTCTCTCCGTCTCTCCATCCATCCGTATCCATCTCTATCTACTGTATCTTCTCTCTCTTTCTCTCTCTCTTTTATCTATCTACCATCTACGTATTTATATCTAGTTATCTACCCTGTTCTCCCCAAAATAAGACCTCCCCGATAATAAGCCCAATTGGTCTTTTGAGCGCATGCAGTAAAATAAGGCCCCTCCCTGAAAATAAGCCCTCCCCAAAAATATTTAAATGCATGCGCAGCCGGTCCCCGCTGTTTCCTCTGGCTTCCCCCATGCTTCCCAAAATAATAAGACCGCCTCAAAAATAAGGCCAAGCGCTTATTTCGGGGTTCAAAAAAATATAAGATAGGGTCTTATTTTTGGGGAAACACGGGTATATCTATCTATCCATCCATCCATCCATCTGCATCTGTCTATCATCTACCTATTCTCTCTCTCATCTATTGTCTGTCTGTCTATCCCTGTCTCTCTGTCACACACACACAAGCACACATATCTAACTGTGTGTCTGTGTGTGAGACAGAGACAGACAGACAGACAGATAAATATAAAAAAATATTAGAATGGTGGCATGGTCTCAGACTCTTGTGATCCCCATTTGCATCCTTCCGGGTGGGGTGGGGGGGCTTCCCCACTGGAGACCCCCGTGATTCACTCCACAAGCCCATCGTTTAGCAATGGAGGGTCTGTCCCCATTCTGGACCCTGGTTGAGCCGAGACTGGAGACTCTCCTTCCTTTTGTCGCCCTGGGTGGGTGGGTGGGTGGGTGGAGGGGGTGGTCTCAGCCACCAGCCATGCAGCTTGGCTCCCTGGCTCGGCCCTTGGCTTAGTGAAGGACCCCCGCAACTTTCCCCACCTTCCTTCCTTAAAAGAAAAGGAGCCAATCCTTTGAAAGCTGCTTTTGCCTGGCCAGTTTCTCCATCTGTCCGTCTGTCCGTCTGTCCTGAGCTGCCCCTCGGCCTTTGCGGGAAACGTTGGCTTTGATCAACACGCTCCTCATCTCCCCCCACCCCCCACCCCCCTCCGTGCAATGGCTGCCAGGCTCTGACGCAGCCCTGGTGTGATTGAGGCCGGGTCCTGGCAAGATCTGCGGCTGCGGCTTAGGTAAAATAGATAAGAACAGAGCTGGAAGGGAGCTTGGAGGTCGTCTAGTCCAACCCCTGCTCAGGCAGGAAGCCCTATATACCCTTCCAGACCAACAGTTGTCCAATCGCTTCTTTAAAACAGACATCCCAACCCTGAGTGATTGGCACCTTGTGGCAGGGAATTCTCCTCTTCCTTCTCTCCTTTTCCTCCTCCTTCTCTTCCTCCCTCCCTCCCTCCCGTTTCCTTCCTTCCTTTACTTTCTTTCTTTCTGTGTTTCTTTCCTTCCTTCCTTCCCTCCCTCCTTCTTTCCTCCCTCCCTCCCTCCTTCCACGTACTGCTCTCCTTCCTTCCCTCCCTCCCTTTTCCTTCCTCTTTTCCTTCCTTCCTTTCTTCCTTCCTCCCTTCCTGTCTGTCTGTCTTTCTTTCTTTCCTTCCCTCCCTCCTCCTTTCCTTCCTCCCTCCCTCCTTCCACGTACTGCTCTCCTTCCTTCCTTCCCTCCCTTTTCCTTCCTCTTTTCCTTCCTTCCTTCCTTCCTCTCTTCCTTCCTTCCTTCCTGTTCTTTCCTTCCTTCCTTCCTTCCTTCCTCCCTCCCTCCCTGGGGATGGGGGGTCCCCTTCCCTGCCAGCCAAGCCCCAGAGCCCAGGCCTTGAAGGAAGCAACTAGACAAAGCCGCGGCGGCTGAAGAGGCTGGCTCCTGTGCCAGCAGTTGGCAGAGTCCAGTTGGGGACGCTGGGGATTTTCTCCTTCTTTTCTTTTTTACGATCTTTATTTCAATCTAAGCCATCTGGGAGCCGGGCAGCCTCTCAATCGATTTTCCGAAATACATCAAAGAGAGCAAGAAACACCGCCCCCCCCCACAACAGTTCATTCCCACCACACACGGAATGGCAGTCACCCACGGGGGGGGGGGGGGCGGAATGATCAGAGAGTTGGAAGGGACCTCGGAGGTCTTCTAGTCGAACCCCCTGTTCAAGCCAGAGACCCTGTGCCATTTTGGAGAAGACTTGAAAGGGGCGGAAGGGCAGGTCCATTCTGGGTTCCTGAGTTTGCACAGGTGGTCGGTGTCCCCTCCCAGTTGGGGGGGGGGCAGGAGACCCTCCCCCAAAGGCCCTTAAGGAGGCCAGGCTTCCCTCTGCCGCTGGGGAGCCCCCTGCAAAACAGGAGGTTGGTCTTTCCGAGCAAGGAAAACGCCAGACCCCTGGGGGTCCCTTGGCCCCCTCCTGCAGAGTCTCCTGGGGCGTTGAGCCTTTGGGGTAGTGAGGAGGGGTCTCTGATGAAGCGGGCATGCCACTGAGGCCGTTCCCCCCATCTTCTCTTTCTCTCGCAGCCACGGCCTGATGTGGGGAGGCGGCAAGACCCTCAGCTGTGTGAGGCGGCTCTCTTTTCCTCCAGCTCCCGGAGATGCAGGTGGCCTTGGAGAACGGGCAGCAGGTAGGAAGACCCCCTCCCCCTCCTGGGGCTGCCGCCGGACAGAGTCTTGGAGGGGTTGCCCTCCAAGCTATTTGCCCCACCTGGCGATGGTCGCTGGATCCACTCCCCTTCTCTGGCTCTGGGGGAGGGGAGCCCAGCTACACCTCAGAAGGTGGGACCAAATTGTAGGGGAGGGGACGGAACTGTTGCAAACACCCCTCCCCCAACTCATGCAGTGCTGACTTCAAAGTTGCAGTGGACCCCCTAAAAGGCACTTATGCCCTTCAGGCAAACTTCCCGAGGCAACGGACGGTGTTTTCGCTGGAAACGGTTCGGGTTTTGCTGCTTTATTTCTGGTTTCTGGCCCAAAAAATCTACACCCTCCTATATGGCGAACAATGGGTTCCCTTAACAACCACAGCATTGAAAAAAGTGACTTGTCAGCAGTCCTTGCACACGCTGTGGTCGTTAAGCGAGTCCCCAGAGTCGTGAAGAAAAAGATCGTACGAACTGTGGCTCGTGACATTTCCTGCTGTCTTCCCCAGTGTCAGAAGTCAGAGAGAGAGAGAGATGAAAGAGAGAGAAAGAGAGAGCGATGGAGAGATAGAGATAGGTAGCTAGGTAAATATAGAGAGACATGATGGATAGAGGTAGGTAGATGATAGATAGAGCGAGAGAAAAAGTGATAGTCAATAGATAGAGATATACAGAGATCGAGGTAGGTAGGTAGGTAGGTAACTAAGTTTTAGAGAGAGAGAGATACGGATGATACATGACAGAGATAAATAGATGATAAAGTAGATTATATAAGTAGGTCGGTAGATTGGAAGATAGATGGAAAGATAGACAGATGATAGGGATAGACAGACAGGTATAGAGATAGATAGATGAAATGATAGATAAAGTAGATTAGATAGATAGATATTAGATATAGTTAGATAGATGATAGAAAGAGAGAGATGGATGATAGATGACAGAGATAAATAGATGATAGATAAGGTAGATTAGATAGATAGATATAGATAGATGATAGATAGATAGATGATAAATAAATAGATGGATAGAGATAGATAGATAGATGATAGATAGATAGATAGATGATAGATAGATAGATAGATAGATAGATAGATAGATAGATAGATAGATAGATAGATATAGATAAGGTAAATTAGATAAATATTAGATAGATATTAGCTGGGCAGATGATAGATAGATAGATAGATAGATAGATAGATAGATAGATAGATAGATAGATAGATAGATAGATAGATGATAAATAAATAGATGGATAGAGATAGATGATAGATAGATAGATAGATAGATAGATAGATAGATAGATAGATAGATAGATAGATAGATAGAGATAGATGATAGATAGATAGATAGATGATAGATAGATAGATAGATAGATAGATAGATAGATAGATAGATAGATAGATAGATAGATAGTTAGATAGTAGAGAGAGAGAATCTTGATAAAGAGGGAAGTGTGGGGGTCCCTCTCTTTCCAACAATTGTGCAGCTGGCTGAGCAGCCGCAGACCCCAACCCTGCAGAGTTCCCCCTTTGGCATTCGCTCTGCTCATCAGAGGTCAAACGGGGGGGGGGGGGATGTCTCACCCCTCTGCTTCTTTTCCAGGTGCCCAAAGCCCACCGCTGTAGCCCGGCCAGCCCACTCCTGCTGCCCACCGTGGCCTAGCTCATCCAGCCGCGAGAGACTTTCCTGGGTGCCCCCCACCCCTTGCTGGAAGATGGGGGCTGCTTAACCGGCCAGGTTCTACCATTGCTGACGCCTTCTCTCTACACCCTGCCCCTCCTGGTGGTGGGTTCCTGGCGCTGCCGTGATGGATGACGCCTCAACCCTGGATTATGAACTGCTGTCTCCCGGGCAGGCGGAGTCCGTCCCAGGGCCGCCGGGCATGGACGCAGAGCAGAAAACCGTTTTTGCCTTCGTCATTTTTCTGCTCATCTTCCTCGTGATGCTCATGGTGCGATGCTTCCGCATCTTGCTGGACCCTTACAGCCGCATGCCGGCCTCGTCCTGGACTGACCACAAGGAGGGGCTGGAGCGCGGCCAGTTCGATTACGCTCTGGTCTAGCCGGGGCCCCGGGCCCTGGGCAGGGGCCCTTCCCCTTGAGCTGCTGCTGCTCCTGCCAAGGAAAGGGGCTGAGTTTGGGGGTCCTCTGCTCTGTTGTGTTTCTCTGTGAGGTGTCTGTTTGTGGGGGGGACGGCGCAGGATCCCCCAATCTTTGCTGTGGCTTTTCGGTGTTTCTTTGTGTCGTAGAGATGGGGGTGGGTGGGGGCCAGAAGGAAAAGGGGAAATGGGGTTTGCAGGCCTCTCAGGGAGGCTTTGCAAATGGGGACCTTGTTCACTGTGGCAAAAATCCAGGAATTTGCCCTCTGCCAGCTTCTCCCCCCCCCAAAATAATCCAGGGGGTCAAGGGGTGAGCAAGCATCCCTAAGCCCCTGCCTTACGCTGGCTAGTTAAAAAAAAGATATTTTTTTTCACCCAGTGGCCAAAAGAAAACCCCTCACCTCATCTGCAAATTCACGCGGAGGCCTTAAATCGCCACGCGGCCTCTTAAAAGACCCTTTTCCGGCCAGCTGGCCTACTTTGCAGGGCTGTTGGGAACGTCCCTGACTGAAAATCCCAGCAGGTGACGGGATGCCTGGTTTTAGAAACAGCCTTCTCGATCTGGGAGAGAAGGGTTGAGGGGGGGCGGGGAAGTCAGCCATTCGGTGGACTAACATGCCCCATGATTCCCAGCCGTGGAGGGCCCAGGACGATGGTGTGTGTTTGTTTACCGTCCGAACCAAAACGCTCCCTTCCTTTTTTTCTTTTTTGCAAGCAATTTTTTTTTTTTTGGCATTGAAGGGTTCTCTGTGGGTCGGTGTTTGGTGTGTGTGTATGTGTGTGCAATTGTATATGTGTGTGTGATGACTAAGTGTGATCTCTCGAGAGTCTCTGTGTCGTTCGGATAACAAACGGAGCTGGGATTATCCTGGCAGGCGCTCTGTGGCCCGTTAACGATTAATTAATAATGTGGATTAGGAGTAATAATGACGAGAAAGAGAATTTAATCAAGGGATTGATGCTTTCGGGGACCAAAAGTGGGGATTAAAAAGCAGCTTTAGTGGTGTTAAGCCAATGATTGTCAACCTCGGCCATTTTAAGATGGCTGGACTTCAACTCCCAGAATTCCCCAGCCAGCTATGCTGGCTGGGGAATTCTGGGAGTTGAAATCCAGCCATCTTAAAATGGCGCTAAGGTTCAGAAATAATGTTTTAACCAAGGGGGGGGGGTCCATTTTTTCTGGGGCGGGATTAGCAAAGATTAAAGCTGTGTGTGTGTGTGTTGAATAACGAATAATAAGGAACAGCAAATTCATAATTATGTTTAAAAAGAAAAAGAGCAAAGGGTCATAATCATTATTATCTGTGTCCTGTTTTTAAAGGGAGGGTTTTAACCCATTTCTTGCTGCAATGGTCCTGACGTGTCTGTGTGTTCCACCCCCTCCCCCTGGGAGGTTCTTGGGTGAGGGTCTTTTCTCTGGGACCCCCCCACCCCAAGTGGTCGCAAGGCCAATGCTCGGACTTCGCTGCTATGCGGCTTTGGTAGATGCAGAAAGAAAGAAAAAAGGGTAGGGGGGATAGAGTGCCTCTGTATATGGAGGTTCTCCCCCGGGGGAGGGGGGAATGGATGGATTCTGGAGCATCTGTTCCACCATAAGCCTCTTCCTCCCCCCCCCCCCAAATAATGGGGTTCAGGAGGAGGGGGTCGGCCCAGCCAGTGGCCTTTTTCCAAAGATAAATCGGTGTGGCCCCCCCAATTTCCTGTCCCCCAACATCTAAAACTCTGCAAAAAACACAACCAAGCCTTGAACCCTCGGGGAGCTGCCGTCCAGGTGCCTGTGGAGGATGGGAGTTGTAGTCCAGCTCCTCCAGAGAGCGCCGCGATGAAGCTGTTGGAGTCTGCAGAGTAGTCCAGACAAGTTGGGGAGGCCGCGCTGCTATAAAATTATCTTGGTTTGCAACCATGAGGACTGGAGCCTTGATGCTAGAACTGGGCTCCCTGCGGTTGTCCTACAGCGCAAGGCCTGCGGAGGCTGGACGCCATCTTGGGAGATCAGGGAGGCAGAGGGAGGAGGCCATGCTGGTCAGTTTGGGGGAGGGGAGGAGAAGAAATAGGGCATTCCCGCCCTGAATGGTTGACAGGTTTTGGCAGGGAGTTCCGCTGGCACCCTCCCTTTAGAAATGAGCTGGAACAATAGCCTGGCCTTTGGGGGAGAGGCCGGGCTGAGCCACCGGGCTTAGGGTTGGGGTGGGGGTCTCCTTTGTGTCATCCTGTCTGTAAGAGCCTCCCACCCTCCGGGGTGTGTGTGTGTGTGTGTGTGTCCCCAAAATAAAGCTGCCTTTAGTTGCTAAAATCGGTCTCTGCCTCTTGCTGTCCAGAAATGGCACCATATCAGATGCTGGTCAGTCCTTTTGGTCTATTGGGGTCAGGGGTGGGATTCAGCCGGTTTGAGTGAATTGGATCTTAATTTTAATTTGATTCACAAAAAAATGGTTGCAAGGACTGACTGACCCCACCCAGGAGTCTCTGTGCAGCCTGTTAAGGGTTTTTAAGAATTGCTTCTCCTGGGTGGGAAAGGGTGCTTTGTCAGTTGACTGAGCACAGGAGTCTCTTGTCTATGGGAATTCTTCAATCATCCAGGTAATGGTTATCCCAAAGATGCTTTTTTTTCCTGGAGCTCCGGGGTGAAAGCCGACATTTCAGTTGTTTTGGGGGTCCACAGTGGACCATAGCTGTCCTGTAGGGACAGTGAAAAAAGGGGGCACAGGCTGGTGTGGACAGGGAAGTCGCAAATTCCCTTAGTGCCGGCGAAGAGCCTTCAACTCTGCAGCTGGGAAGACAGCCATTGAGAACTATCACAAAGCTGGGGCAGCCACGCATGAAGAAAAGGAAAGAAGAAACAAGGCACATCGTCTGGATGAGAAGGAAATTTCTGTCTTGGAAACAAGACTCCTGGTTTAGCATACTCCCTGAACTTTAAAAAAAGTGCAGGGCCCAGGCGGAGACTCGGGGAGGGCGAAAAATGGGCCTATCGGAAGTCCGGAAACGGACCTGTTTTCACCCTCCCGTAGGCTCGAGAAAAGCCTCTGGAGTCTGGGGAGGGTGAAAATACCTCCCCGCCCTCGGTGGTACAGGAGGCCGAGTAGGCCACGCCCACCATGGCCACGCCCACCCACCCATGGGCAGAGAACCGGTTGCTAAAATTTCTGTATCCACCTGTTGCATAGTAAGCCAAGCTGCTCGCCATTTCCCTCTAGTGGAGAGCAGGGAAAGTTCGAACCTGTTCTGATTGGTTGCTGCCGTTGACAGCTTGTATAAAAGGAGCTGTCAAACGCGGGAACGTCGTCATGTAGTGACAGTGCTGAATAAAGTTACTGCTGCGTGTTGCTCTCGCCTCAGTCATTGCCGGTCGCGATTCCGAGTATTTATCCCCACCCCTGTTATCACACATAATACACAGAAACGTATTATTCCCACATAAACGTATTATTCAGACGTTGGGAAGCCCTTGCGGGTATATAAAAACATAAATATTATTGTTTTGTTGTTAATTTACTATTGTTTGAATGGTGCGGTTGGCCTACAGAGGGAGCTCTCTCCTCATAATCAAGAGGCAGTGAGTTCTATCCTAGGGAGAGGCAGGTATTTCTCTCATTGGACACGATGAGAATATGTCTGCTGAACCAAACTCCGCACTGGCAACAGGAAAGGTGTCCGGCCATTAAAACACTCCGCTAGTTCCATTCAGTTGCCCAGACTCCGCTCCACAACGGATTATGGGGCTGTTAAAAGATTATTATTATGAAGTTTAATTGCTGCTCTCTCAAAATTGTACACTTTGAGAAATGTTTCTGTTTGGCCCATCCTTTCATCCTCACTGTCTGTCCTGTTGTTCTGCTACAGCTCTGGTAGTCCTCGAATTACAACCGTAGTGGAGCCTGCCCGTCATGCTCACAAACTATGACAGTCATAAAATGGGTCTTTCAGACCCACCTGATTTCACAATCTATCTTGCAGGGACTCACTAAGGGAATTACTTGTCATTAAGCAAATTCCATGGTCGCTAAGCAAACCAATGTTTTGCTGGGGGGGCAGCGAGGTGACAGGCAGTTCTAGACCTGCAACCCCCAATGGCCATAAAAAAAAAGCGACTTACAATCAATCCTCGTATTTACGACCGGCGGTCAGAGATTAGCGTCACTTTCGCAGCCAGTTTCCAAATGGGGAAAGCCAGATGGGCGTAACGAAACCCGTGATTCGCTTAACAACCATGGCCAAGAAAAAAAAAGCGATAAAGTGTGGTATGGCTCACATAACGTCTGTTGCTAAACAAGGTGGTTATGAAGCAAGATAAGCATTTTGCTAAATGTCGGACTTTCCTATCTCACTCGGGGTCCTAAGTTGACATCACTGGGAGCGCAACCCAAACACAGGCGACCCTCAACGTACGACTGCAATAGAGCCTGAAATTTGCGTCACTAAGTGAAACCTTTCCTCAAACGGGTTTTGCCCCATGTGACGACCTTTCTTGCCAATGTCGTTAACTGAAGCGCTGCACTCGGCGCGTGAGTAAACCTGCTTGCGAAGTGAATCTGGCTTGTTTTCCTCATCGAAAGGTCGACCGAGGGGGCTTGTGTGACACACAATTTGCAGCAACGGCTGTTAAAAGCGCAAGAGACAGTCGTGCGTCGCTCTTTTTCAGGGACGACGTAACTTTGAATGGTCCCTCAATGGGCTGTTGTTAAGTCGAGAATTACCCGTGCACAATTGCGTGCTTAAATGGACGATGTGTGTTTGTGTGAAGCCAGCCTCCCTCCGATAAACCACAGGAACCCCGCCAGATGTAATCCAAAATAACTTTATTGTCGCTTGTGATAGAAAAAGGGGCAAAAAGCCACCAGGGTCCTGGTTCTCGGTCCCGTCTGTGGTCGACCCTCCCCACAAATGGACCCCACGAGGAATGGTGGACGGAGGGCGCCTCCTTGCGGCTCCACGCCCAGACAAATTGGGGAGGGGGGAGGAGAAACTCGTGGGGCACACCCATTATCTTGGCTACTTGGTTAATCATCATTATTGTCGCCGCCACTATTAATACAAGAGAAAGGACCAGCGTGTGAGAAGAGAAATCTAAGCCAGCCGAGGACCTGGGGAGGGGGCTCCCTCTGCTCTCCCCCGCTCCCCACCCAATGAGATCAACCGGGACAGGACACCCAGGTCCATCCATCCCCACCTTGGATATTTGGAGGGGGGGGGGAGGAAGAGGGCTGGCTAGCATTGATTTCTAGCTATCTTCATAAAACTCCCGCCCCCCAATAAAAATGGCCTGAGATTTGCGGGGGTGGGAGGTGGGCTGAGTACAGCTCCCCAAAGGAGGAGACCTAAGTCATATTTGGCATGAGACGGGAAGGCTGTACCCAAACGTAAAAAAAGGCATCCCCTTCGGGAGAATGGGAAGAGGGCCTCTGGAGGTCATCCAGCTCAGCCCCCTCCTCACTGCATTTGTGGTTTAAAAAAGAAAAAAGAAAATGCAAGATGGCAGTCCTGGGTGCCATCCACTGATGGAAGTTCTTTGGACAATTTGCACTCTTCGGTCCCTCTGTCTAAGAAAGCGACCGGCCTTCCTTGCAAGGTTGTTGTTTCTTTGGGTCCTTCTTTTTTTCGACGGAGCCAGAAAGTTGGACTTCCTTGCTTCGCTTCCCGTATCCTCTCCTTTTGTGGCCTTTAGGATACCCTCTGAGTTCAGCACTGGGGAGCTCAAGGGGTCCCCCACTGAACGACCGTTCGAAGTTATGACGACCCCGAAAAAAGGGACTCGTGGCCGTTTTTCACACTTTACGACCCTGTGGTCACTATTTGCAACCTTCTGAGTTCGGCTTCTGATGCGCTTAAGGCTCGCAAGTGAGCCTCAAATTTCCACTGCTACGTAAGACAGTAGAAGCCTCCTTTTACACCTTTTCTTTTCATCGTCGTTAAGAGAATCACTGCAGTTGTTAACTTAGCAAGATGGCTGCTAAGTGAATCTGGCTTCCCCGTTGAGTGGGCACGCCAGGAGGCTGCCCCCGAGGAAAGTTGCAGGAGTTATTAAGTATGAAAATCGGCCATTAAGTCACTTTTTTCCAGGGCCGTTGTAAATTTCAACAGTCACTAAACGAGTCAGAACAAAGTTTGGAAAACAAAGTGCCTCCGTTGGGAATGGGGTTTAATCCCTGTTGGTTTGTGGCGTTTTATGGCTTTTCTTGTTGCTGTCATTAAGCAGGTGTTCCGACTGTCGCAAAAGGGAATCATGTGACCCTGGGACCCTGCCACCGTCATAAATATGAGTCAGTCGCCAATTTTGATCACGTGGCCAGAGGGATGCTGCAACGGTCATAAGTGGGAAAATTGGCAGTAAGTTTTTCAGTTTTTCCACTTTTTTTCAAGGCTGGGCTAACTTGGAACGGTCACTCAATGAACTGCCGTAAGTCGAGGACTATCTGTGTTTCCGGTTTGGGATGGGGCTGCTGCTGAGGGAGGCTGGGAGGAAAATTCCCACGCCAGAACGATGAGTGGGCAGCTTGGTGGAGGCGGACAAAATTTCCATGGGGATAGCTGAGCTACTTGTGACTCAGCCGCTTCGCTTCCCGGATTGTGTTTCTTCTGCATCACAACGAGGCTCCACACACAGGAGAGCCTGCCAGTGGCTGAGTTCACACAACAGGTAGGCAAAAAACCAAGCCATCTTTTTTTCCCCCAAAGCCCCTGAGGGCCGGACAAGAAACAACGGATGGAAATTAATCCAGGAGAGAAACAATCTGGAATTAAGGAGAAACTTCCTCACAGTGAGGACAATTCACCAGCGGAACTGCTTGCCACCAGAAGTTGGGGCTGCTCCATCACTGGAGGTTTTTAAGAAGAGACTGGACAGCCAAATGTCTGAAATGGTATTGAGCAGGAGAATGGACTCCTCCGAGGTCCCTTCTACCTCTATTCTGATTCTGATTTTCTGTGTCTTGTGAACCCAGTTTCCAAGTGACACAACTGGGGAACGGTTGCAGGAACTGGGTGTGTCTAGTTGGATGAAAAAAAGGACCAGGGGAGACATGATAACATCTTCCAATATCTCAGGGGCTGCCCCAAAGAAGAGGGAGTCAAGCTATTCTGCAAAGCCTCTGAGGGCAGGACAAGAAGCAACGGGTGGAAACTAATCAAGCAGAGAAACAATCTAGAATAAGGAGGAATTTCCTGACAGTGAGAACAATTAACCAGTGGAGCAACTGGCCTCCAGAAGTTGTGACTGCTCCATCACTGGAGATTTTTAAGAAGAGACTGGACAGCCAACTTGTCTGAAATGGTTTAGGGACTTCTGCTCAAGTAGGGACAGCTGGATTAGATGACCTCCAAGGTCAACATCTTCATCAATGACTTGGACGAGGGGATAGACGGGGAGCTCATCAAATTTGCAGATGACACCAAGCTGGCAGGAATAGCCAACACTGCAGAAGATAGGCTCAAGAGACAGAAGGCTCTGGACAGACTTGAACAGTGGGCATTATCTAACAAAATGAAATTCAATGGTGAAAAAAATAAGGTTCTACATTTAGGGAAGAAAAACCAAATGCACAGGGACAGTACAGGTGGTACCTTGCTCAATAGTAGTAACTGTGAGAGGGGTCTTGGAGTCCAAGGGGACAACCATCTAAATATGAGCCAGCTGCTGCCAAAAAAGCCAACACAGTTCTGGGCTGCATAAACAGAGGGATAGAATCAAGATCACGGGAAGGGTTAATATCACTTTATAAGGCCTTGGGAAGGCCACACTTGGAATATGGCATCCAGTTTTGGTCCCCACGATGTAAAAAAGATGTGGAGACACTAGAAAGAGTGCAGAGAAGAGCCACAAAGAGGATGAGGGGACTGGAGGCTAAAACATAGGAAGAACGGTTGCAGGAACTGGGTATGTTTTAGTTTAATGAAAAGAAGGACTAGGGGAGACATGAGAGCATCTTCCAATATCTCAGGGGCTGCCCCAAAGAAGAGGGAGTCAAGCTATTCTCCAAAGCACCTGAGGGCAGGACAAGAAGCAACAGGTGGAAACTATTCAAGGAGAGAAGCAACTTAGAATTAAGGAGAAATTTCCTGACAGTGAGAACAATTAATCAGTGGAAAAAACCTGCCTCCAGAAGTTGTGAATGCTCCAACACTGGGAGTTTTAAAGAAGAGATAGGACAGCCGTTTGTCTGAAGTGGAGGAGGGTTTCCTGTCTGGGCAGGGGGCTGGACTAGAAGACCTCCAAGGCCCCTTCCAACTCTTGACTGTTATTCCGTCTTCCTCCGGAGCGAGATGGTTGACCTGCCTTCTGGGGGAAGCTGAGTGTTGTCCTCACTTCAGAGGCCTTGGGGTGGATTGACGGAGATAATAAAGCACTTGGGCTCCCCTGAACAGAGCAAAGGAAGGCAAGCTAAGGGAATGCTGGCTAAAACTTGGCGGGGCTAAAATGGAGCTGGAAACCAGGGTTAGGTTTTTCAAGTATTTTTGCCAGCATAGCAGACCAATTCCCACCCTGGGCTGCTTGCCTCTCCCCTATCTCCCCCCCCCCCCCCCGCAACTCCAGGCAAAGTTATCCCCCCTCCCCTTTTGAATAAGAGCATTTGTTCCTTTGGAATGCGAAGAGACAATTGTTCCACTTCAATGTTCAAGGCACATCTCTGCCGCTCGGTTAGCGGCGTCCCGACTTGGCAGGGGCGTAAAACAGAGCAGGCATCGACTCGCCCTGCAGAGGTCCCTTATCAACCGTGCTGGCCAGGGATTCCCAGGGGTGGGGGCGGGGGGTTGAAACACAGACGCCTGCAGGGAAGGGGGTCAAAAAAGTCAAAATGGCGACCGCACGAGTGAAGCCTCTTTGGTAACACGCTGCGGGTGCAAACAGACACACTGCAATTGGCACGCTCGCCGGTGCCATCTTAGCGGGCCCCGGGCACAGGATGGCAGGCTCCTCTGCCCCAGAGGACAACAAAGAGTGCCTGCCCGTCCTGGGTTCAAGGCACGAGGTGCCTCCCGCCAAAGAGGAAATGCAGGGGAGGCGTTTTTGCACAGAAATGGTTCTTCTTTGGTTCGGCCTCGGGATGCCAGACTTCCATGGCAACCGTGTTGTGCCGGTCCACTCGCTATAGTGCGTGTCAGCTGCGAAAGCGAGGGGATTTAAAAAGGGGAGGGGGGAGCACAAGGGCTGGGTGGAGGTCAGCGGGAGGGCTGTGGTCTGGATCCAGGGCTGCCCGCCTCCTTCGAGACCCCGGGTGGCGGAGGGCGGATGCTGGAAGAGTTGAGGGCTTGCCTTCGGGGCAGGGGGGGTCAAAACGGAGCGTGGTACAGCCTGGGCCTGGGTCTGGGGTCTCTGAGGGGGCGTTAAAAGAGGCGAAGCTGCAGCTTCATCTTCAGGGCTTGGCCCAACTCTCCGGCCACGGAGTCGAGTTCCTTGCCGGCCTCCAGTTTCGGTAGTTCTCGAACGCGGGACAGGGGCACGCTGACGATCTCCAGCAGGTAGGTCCCGGGGGCGGCTGGCTTGCGGCCCACGTGCAGGTAACTCAGGCCCTCTTTCTGTTGGATGTGGAAGTGGCCGTCCCGGTTGCCTTGCGCTATCACGTAGCGGATGTGGTTCTCCAGGGGTTCCACGGCAGGAAGAAGCTCCAGGATGTGGGACTTCCGGCCCAGATCCGAAAGGTTCAAGGCGAAAACTAAAGGCGCCTCCACATCGATGCTGGCCAAGCTGAGTCCCGGGTCCTGCCGAAGGCAAAAAGGAGAGATGGTCAGATGGTCAAGGGGTTTTTTTTTTTTAGCAAGGCCAGAGTGGTGCTGGGAAGTGAGGAGTGGGGTACCCTGAGGCTCCGTCTTGGGCCTCCAACATCTTCATAAATGACTCAGGTGAGGGAATAGAAGGGAAACGTGTCACATCTGCAAATGATACGAAGCTGGCAGGAGTAGCCCACACCCCCGGAGACGAGCTCAGGATCCAAAAACATCTGGGCAGACTTGAACAATGGACAGGGAGAACAATCAGCCTGTGGAAAGGAAGCCTGAGTAGCGTAGGGGGGGTAATGCCTCCTACAAAGGCAGCATTTAAGATCCAGCTGCCTGAAATTACTTGCGAGTTCAATCCCAGCCAGGCTCAAGGTCGACTCAGCCTTCCATCCTTTATAAGGTGGGTCAATTGAGGACCCGGATTGTTGGGGGCAATGAGCTGACTTTGTATAAAAAAAATATACAAAAGTATGCAGGCTACTGCTTAACACACTGTAAGCCGCCCTGAATCTCCGGAGAAGGGCGGCATATAAATCAAATTAAAAAAAAAAAGTTGCTCTCAGAAGTTGTGGGAGCTTCATCACTGGAGGCTTTCAAGAAGGGACTGGACTGCCATCTGTCAGAAATGGTGTAGGGCAGGGATGGCTAACCTTTTTGCCATCGTGTGCCAAAAGTGGGGAGGAGCATGGAGGGGAAACACACATCCATAATTCTATACGCCCCGCCCCCCTCCCTCATGCTCCCCTTGCTTTTGGTACGTGATGGCATGGTGCCTCAGTAGGCCCATTTTTCCAGAGCCTTTCTAGGAGCCTGGGTGTTGTGGCTCCGTTGCCTGAGCCTGCGTCATCAGCAGGGGAGGACTCTGAGAGTGAGGGAGAGGAGTTGGCAAGGCCTCCTTCTCCAGGACTCTCCTCTCTGGCAATGCCTCCGGAGGACACCGAAGGGCAGGAGATAGGCCCAGAGCCAAGCTCGTCCCCGCAGCCACAGGAGGACATTGACGAGGGGAGCGAGTTTTGGTTGGACCCTCGCCAGCGTCGGAGAGACAGGAGAGCCCAGCAGAGGAAAAGGCGTGGTCGTGATTAGCTGGTGGACCACGCCTCCTACCAGACTATATAAGTGAGAGATTGCAGCCTATATCTTTGTGACGAACAAAACAAAGATTCATGGATCCCGGTTTTGAATCGGCCCTGCGTCTCAGCTCTGAACATTTTGGTGGTGTGTATTTGACTGAATTATTAATAAAGATGTTGGCAAGCAGCTGTGGGGATTGCTGCCGACCTTTGTTATCATCTCACTTGGTTGCCTGCCAGTTCATTAGCCTCTGGTTGTCTGAGGGGGGGTTATTTCTGGGCACGGGGCCAGAACACTGGGGAGGGCAAAAACAGCCTTCCCCACCCTTCCTAGAGGCCCTCTAGAGGCTGGAAACAGCATGTTTCCTGACTTTTGGTGGGCCCAGGAGGCCTGAAAATCAACTGGCCGACGCACACATGTGTACCGGAGTTGAGCTCGCGTGCCCACCAATATGGCTCCACGTGCCACCTGTGGCACCCGTGCCATAGGTTCGCCATCTCAGGTGTAGGGTCTCCTGCTGAGTGGGGGGGGATTGGATAGATGACCTTTAAGGTCCCTTCCAGCTCTGTTAACCTGTAATCTGTAAACCTGTTCAGGGCCCTATCCAACTAAATGAAATTTAATGTGGAGGAAAGCAAAGTTTTACATTTAGGCAGGAACAAGCCAAAAGGGGACAAGTACAGATTAGGTGCAATCTGGCTCAAAAACAGGAACTGCGAGAGGGACCTTGGAGTCCTAGTGGACGATCCCTTCAACGCAAGCCAGATGTGTTTTGGCAGCCGCCAAAAAAGCCAAGACAACCCTGGGTTGCATAAACAGAGGCATTGAATCAAAATGGTGTGAAGTCTTAGTGCCGCTTTATAAAGCCTTAGTAAGGCCCCACCTGGAATCCTGCGTCCAATTTTGGTCACCATATTACAGAAAAGATGTTGAGCCTTTGGACAAAGCGCCAAGGAGAGCAACGAAGACAATGAAAAGCCTGGAGATTAAAATTATATGCAGAATAGTTGGAAGATTTGGGATCTGGCCAGCCTAGGGAAAAGAAGAATTAGGGGTGAGATGATAGCAGGATTTCAGTATTTTGAGGGGCTGCCCCAAAGAAGTGGGGGTCAATTTATTCTCCAAAGCCCCCGAAGGCAGGAACAACGGATGGAAACTCATCCAGGAGAGAAGCAACCTGGAATTAAGGAGAAACTTCCTGACAGCGAGGACGATTAACCAGGGGAACAGCTCACCACTAGAAGTTGTGGATGCTTCATCACTGGAGGTTTTTTTAAGAAGAGATTCATCTGTCTGAAACGGCATAGTGCCTCCTGCTTGGACAGAGGTTTAGTCTAGAAGACCTCCAAGGTCCCTTTTGGCTCTATTTTGATGGATGGAAGCGTCGTTCTACAGATAGGCCTGGGATACCAACCTCATTCAGCAAGCATTTGAAGTTACGATAGCGCTGACAAATGAGATTTAGGATTATGACAGGTGGCAACTGGCCGTCACTGTACCCTGCACTCATGGAATCATTTACGACTTTTGCTGCTGGTTTCCCACAAACGAAGTCAATGGGAAAGCCTGCAGGAAGTCAGAAGTCAGTCACATGACGTCGTGAGTAAAGTCTTGTCTTATCACCTTCCTATCCTATCCTATCCTATCCTATCCTATCCTATCCTATCCTATCCTATCCTATCCTATCCTATCCTATTTCATTTCATCCAAAATGGATGTCATAAATCTGGCCGTCATGCCACATTTCATTGAACGATTGCACCGTTTAACACCTGAGTGTTAACACCTGAGTTGCGGTCACTAAGCAGGGACTACCTGAATCGGAACAAAATGGCAATTAAGGAGGGGGAAAGAAACGGATCAGATGACAGACTCTTCGCTTCAGGACTCTTAAGTTGAGATATCGCGTCTCTAAGAAAGAGGAATGAGAATTGAATTCACCGAATGGAAGAAGACAAGGAGCAGTTCCCGGGGAAGTCAAAAAAGATCAAAATGGTGGCCCCCTCCCCATTCTGCGATCCAAGCCCTGCCCTCTTTTTATGGGTGTGGGGTATGCAGGTTAAAAAGGGGAGGGGGTTTCATTCACTGCCAACCTGAGTTTTTTGACCCTCCGGGGAGGTGCCCTAATTATGTAAGCAACGTTGTAGAACAGCTGGGAGAGAAAATAATACTACAAGAATAATTTACTGAAACACCAGTAGTGCTTAGCACTAGCCCTTAGACTTATATACCGCTTCACAGGGCTTTTACAGCCCCCTCTAAGCGGTTTACAGAGTCAGCCTATGGCTCCTTCCTTCCTTCCTTCCTTCCTTCCTTCCTTCCTTCCTTCCTTCCTTCCTTCCTTCCTCCCTCCCTCCCTCCCTCCCTCCCTCCCTCCCTCCCTCCCTCCCTCCCTTGCCCTTAGACTTATATACTGCTTCCCAATGCTTAACAGCCCTAAGCGGTTTAGAGAGTCAGCCTATGGCCCCCAACAATCTGGGTCCTCATTTCACCCATCTCAGAAGGACGGAAGGCTGAGTCAACCTTCAGCCTGGTGAGATTCGAACTGCCAAACTGCAGTCAGCAGAAGTAGCCTGCAGTACTGCACTCTAACCACTGCGCCGCGGCGGCTGTGGTGAACGTGTGACTCCTAAGATTGGGGGGAACCTGTCGAAAGCAGCCTCCATGTTTTTAGATGGGGGGGGGGGGAGTCCCCCTCTGGTCTGAGGGCATACCTGGTGGGCCTGGGTGTTGTTGGCGCTGCGCCGCTGGCGACCCCTCTTGGGGTATCCGTTGATCTTGCATTCGTAACAGGCTTCCGGAGACAACAGGTTCTCTTCGTCCTCTTCTGGGGGGGCCGGGAAATAGCTTTCCTTGGCGAAGCCCAGTCCTGAGACACAGTGCCTGGAGGGTATAAAGACAGGAATCAGGAGTGGGGGGAGCCTTGAACGGACCTGGGAGTCTTGGTGGAGAAGGATCGGCAGAAAACGGAGGTGGAGTTAAACGAGCAACCAGCCTAGAAGTCTCCCCTTTTAAATTGGGTTTTAAAATGTTTTATATAATTGGATGTTTTAAATTTCGTTTCTAAGCCCAAATTATTTAATCTATTTTAAATAACTTTTAACTTTTATATGTTATTGTATTTTATTTTGGCTGTTCGCCGTCCTGAGTCCCTTTTGGGAGTAGGGCGGTATATAAATTTGAATAATAAATAAAATAAATAGAATCCCTACGGAGTCACAAGCAGCCTGCTCTCTCACAACTTTTTTTTTTGGTCTTTTAATGACCCCATAATTCCTTGCATCGGGGTGGAGTCAGGGCAACTGAATGGAGCAGAGTGTTTACTGGCCAGATTCCCTTCCTGTCACCAATGCGGAGTTCACAGCAGATATATTCTCATCGTGCCCAGAGAGAGAAATATCTGCCTCTACGTAGGATCGAACTTATAGCCTCTGGATTGTGAGGTGAGAGCTTCACCTCTAGGCCACTGCACCGCTTCCTGCTCTCTCACAACTGCCCTACAGAAACACAATGGAGGAGAAAAGGAGACACTTACCCTTGCCCTGCCCGGAAATAGCCGGTGGGGCAGCCGCAGAGGTAGCCCCCCTCGGTGTTGGAGCATCCGTAGCTGCAGGGGCTCCCTCCGGCTGCGCACTCATTCACATCCTGGCAACCCCCCAGGGCTTGGTCGAAGTCGAAACCGGATGGACAGACACACTTGAAGCTTCCCAGCGTGTTGTAACAAGAGGCCGAACCGCAGACCGCTGAGCCGGAGCACTCGTTCTCATCTGGGGCAAGAAGAGGAAGGGGGCGACCTACAGCGACTCTCAGTGGCAGGCGAGTTCCCCCACTGCCCCTAAAGTGCCGTGGACCAAACCTGGTTTATGTGCAAGGGGTCCTTGGTGGCCTCTGAGCTTAGTGGTTTTCTCGCAGGGGTCTTATTACCCAACCAGATAACATTATCAGTCACTGAGCCTGAGTGGCGTAGGAGGATAATGCCTCCTACTAAAGGCAGCATTTAACATCCAGCTGCCTGCAATTACACCAGTTTGAAATTCACCAGGCTCAAGGTTGACTCGGCCTTCCATCCTTTCTAAGGTGGGTAAATTGAGGACCCAGTTTGTGGGGGAAATAAGCTGACTTTGTATAAAATATACAGAAGTATGAAAGCTATTGCTTAACGCACTGTAAGCCGCCCTGAGTCTCCGGAGAAGGGCGGCATATAAATCTAATTTAAAAAAATTAAAAATTAAAAAAATTGTTTTCTGCTTGATTGTTTGTCTGGTGTTAATCCCTGCTTATCTGGTTTTCTCTTTTGGTGGGGTCCCTGGTGATCTCTGAGCTTAGTGGTTTTCTTTGCAGGCGTTTTATTACCCAACCAGGTAACATTATCAGCATTAGAAGGGAGCGGGTTTGAGGAGAGGAGGAGGAGGAAGAGGAGGAGGAGGAGAAGGAGGACAGTGGGCTCCTGGGTGCTCCCTGAGCTTGGTGGATTTCCTGCAGACTCTTTTTTCATTACCCAGTTAGGTAGCACGATCCGTGCTAGAAGGGAGAGGGGTTTGCTCTCTTGCTTGTATACATTAGCTTGGTTTGCCAGTGTTGATGGGACATTGTTTTCTGCTTGGTTGTTTGTCTGGTGTTAATCCCTGCTTATCTGGGTTTCTCTTTCGGTGGGGTCCTTGGTGCTCTCTGAGTTTAGTGCTTTTCTTGCAGGTGTTTTATTACCCCACTCGGTAACATCATCAGTATTAGGAGGGAGCGGGTTGGAGGAGGAGGACTATGGATCCTTGATGTTCTTTGAACTTGGCTATTTCCTTGCAGACATTCCATTACCAAACTAGCTAGCATCATCAGTGTTAGAAAGAAGTGGTATTTGCAGAGAGGAGAAGAAAGAGAAGCGAGGAGGTGGACAGGAGGAGGAGGAGGAAGAGGAGAATTGTGGGGTCTTTGATGCTTTCTGAGCTTGGTGGCTTCCTTGCAGAGATTTCATGACCAAACTAGAATCCCACTCCCTCCCAGCACTGATGACATTCCCTTGTTGGGTCAGGAAACGTTTCCAAGTACTCTCCAAGGGGCCCCGTGGATCTACTCACCCACGCACTGGTTCCACTGGTAGTGCTGGATGTAGCCTTGGGGGCAGCCGCAGCGGTATCCCCCGAGCACGTTCTGGCAACCGTGCTGACACCGGTGGTTCCCGTCACACTCGTCCACGTCTGTGCAAAAGACACGTGGATGACTCTCCAAGCAGGGGAGCCCTTTGCTCTTCTATACCGTGGCTACAAATACCTCTCCCTCCATTGCAATCGGTTTTCTGATCGCTCGAGCACTCAGAATAGAGCTGGAAGGGACCTTGGAGGTCCTCTAGTCCAGCCTCCTGCAGAAGCAGGAGACCCTAGACCAAGGCTGTCAAACACAATGCTCGCGGGCTGGAGGTGGCCCACGATGCGGCGCCATCTTGCATCACTTTGGCCCGGTCTACCCAATGCAAAGAGGAAACATGCCAGCAGTTTGGGGAGTGGCATCAAGATGGCCATGCCCACCCAGTCAGCCACGCCCACCCAGTCAGCCATCATCACCACCAGCGCGCCCCCCCGCCCCCCGAGGTCAACCACAGCCAGGGATGAGTTGCTCCCGGTTCGGTCCGGTTCTATAGAACCGGTAGTAAAACCGGCGGGACGCTCCGCCCATCCGCCACGACGTCATCCTGGGTGATCTGCGCATGTGCAGAAGTGCGAGCGAGTGAGCAGTCCCATTGCAAACCGGTAGTAAAGGTAAGTAGAACCCACCCCTGACCACAGCGCTGATGCGGCCTTCCATGAAATTAAATTGTTTGACACCGTTGCCCTAAACCGTTTCGTTGTCCAGTCTCTTCTTGAAAACCTGCAGCTCTTACAACTTCTGGTGGCAAGTTGTTCCACTGGTTAATTGTCCTCATTGTTAGGAAATTTCTCCTGAATTCCAGGCTGCTTCTCTCCTTGATGAGTTTCCATCCGTTGCTTCTGGTCCTGCCTTCAGGGGCTTCGGAGAATAGGTGGACCTCCCTCTTCTTTGGGGCAGCCCCTGAAATACCGGAAGACTGCTATCCTGTCTCCCTTTAGCCCTTCTTTTCTCTAGACTGGTCAAACCCAAATCCCGCAACCGTCCTTCGTATGTTTTAGTCTCCAGGCCTTTCATCATCTTAGTTGCTCTTCTCTGTACGTTTTCCAAAGTCTCAACATCTTTTCTGAAAAATTGCCCGCAGGATTCCAGGTGTCACTTTACTACGGTTTTATAAAGCGGTACTAAGACTCCATCTTATTTTGATTCTATCCCTCTGTTTATACAACCCAGGATTGTTTTAACTTTTTGGGTTGCCGCCACACACAGCTGGCTCGCGTTTAAGGGACTGTCCACTAGGACTCCAATTTACTAATTACTCCAGGTAATTTTGAGTTCAAGCCTCTGTTTAGACCATTGTTTCTCCACCTTGGAAGCTTGAAGATGGGTGGACTTCAACTCCCAGAATCCCCCAGCCAGCAGCGCTGGCTGGGGGATTCTGGGAGTTGAAGTCCACCCATCTTCAAGTTACCAGGGTGGAGAAACACTTGTTTAGACAAATTACACATGTTGTTATGTATATATATATATACTACACATATGTAGGTCTTTGGTTATCCGGGTTTTCTCCCGCATAAAATTGGAATTGTCTTGGCAACGTTTCAACGAAGTCTCATTCGTCATCTTCAGGCTGGTGTTTTCGGCTTCGTGCTTCTAGGAGCAATGTGTGATCGCAGCTGCTTCTTCCTTTTAATTGCCAGTGGGGGTGTGAACTGATTGGTTGGGAGGTTGGCTGTGTTCTGACTGGGTGGAGGTGTGTTCTGATTGGTATGGGGCTTGGTTGTGCTCTGATTGGATGGGGGTGTGTTCTGTTTGGGTGGGGGCTTGGTTGTGCCCGGCTTAGTCTGAGCTGCAGGGGGATTTGAGCTGGTGAGCTGCATTGCTGTTGTTTGGCTTTGCGTTCCTGGTCGTGCCACATCTTCATGGTGGGTGTCATTCTATACATATATGGTGGGTGTCATACTATACATATATTACAATATATGTTGTAAACTATGATTCCGGACATCCGTGTTCCATCCTACCCCTTTCACACACCCACACAAGCGTGCGGAGATGGCACACAGACCTTCGCAACTGCTTCCGGAGTTATCCAGAACAAATCCCTTCTGGCATTCGCAGTTGTAGCTGCCGGGGGTATTCAGACAGTGTCCTTTTGACCCGCATAGCGTCGGTTGGGCAGTGCACTCGTTATTGTCTAGAGGGGATTAAAACAAATGAAAAGAAACGAGTGATTCTATGGAAAAGACACGCACGATACTGGCTTCTCCACAAACTCCTGGCAGTGGTTGGAAACACCAGGCACAGAAACAACTGCATGGCGGAAGGCGGTTTGCGGCTTGGCTCGCTTGCTAGAAAGACCTATTTTCCAAATAAGCGCTTTCCTAGGCTGCCTGCATTTAGAATGTGGGGGGCCATG
Source organism: Coluber constrictor foxii (assembly GCA_038048745.1). Classification (NCBI taxonomy): domain Eukaryota; kingdom Metazoa; phylum Chordata; class Lepidosauria; order Squamata; family Colubridae; genus Coluber; species Coluber constrictor. Next base: position 4,036,776 of record CM075958.1, on the reverse strand, counting down.
TTGTAAATGTGTTGTAAACAGCCCAGAATCACTTAAGGGACATGGGCGGTGTAAACATTTCATGAGTCAATAAATGTTTGCAGGTGAATTCGCACCTGGCACTAAAGCCCGGAAGGCAGCTTCAGGCAACAAAGAACCCTATTTTGCAGTCAAGGGATCCTGTAATCATAATGCAGGTAGACCACGACTGGAGCAGGCATTTTCTGGATTCTGGATTTAAGAATTGCTAAGCGAGGACATTGCTAAGTGAATGGAACTGTTCAGTCAATCCTATGAACTTTCTTGTTGTGGCTGCTAAGTGAAACTGAAGTTGTTTACTGAATCACATGGTCATTAAGCGAATCAGGCTCGGCGGGGGGACGTTGCTCATCAGAAGTCGCAAATATGGATCACGTGACACACACACACACACACACACACCCAGGACGTGGCAATTATCGTAAACACACATCCGTTCTCACGCAAACCGAATTTTGATCATGGGATCATGGGGATGGACGGTCTGAAATGGTCGTAAGTGTGAGGAGAGATCGCAAGCCACTTCCTTAGTGCTGTTGTAACTTTGTACTGTCACTAAACGGACGGTTGTAAATCAAGGACCACCCATCATTGCCCCAATTTTGCAGCTGACTTTTCCCCCTCCCCTTCTTAGGAAGGAGAAAATATGCCCAGAAAATAACTTTAGCAAAATGAAGCAGACGTCAGTGAAACCTTCCACCCCCGGGAGCGTTTGAGGCTTTTCACCAAATTCTGAGTCACAAACCACAATTTTTAAATTTTTTTTTTTATCCTGGCTTAATTTGCAGTTTAAAATTAGGAAACGGATAACTCACCGATGCAGGAAGAATGGTGCTGGGTGAATCCTGGGGGGCATTTGCAGTTGAAGCCCCCAATGACGTTGACGCAGAGGAACTGACAGTTGTGCTGCTTCGTGGAACACTCGTCCAAATCTGAAAAAAAAAAGTGAGATTACCAGAAGTACAGAGTTGGAAGGGAGCCTGGAGGTCTTCTAGTCCAACCCTCTTCTCAGGCGGGAAAGCCTAAACGAGACCATTACAGACTAACGGTTGTCCAATCCCTTCTTAAAAACTTTTATAGAGAATTTGAAGAATTACCTGCAAGATTGAGGAAGAGGTGGGGGGGGGGGCTAGAGGACTCTAGAAATTTAGGGGGTGGGGCTTGCTGGATTCTTCCTAAATAGATGTGCTAATTTTTTTTTCTCCTTCTCACAATTTTTTCTTCCTCTGCTGTGAATAATATCTGGTTTGAGGCTGTTCATATGGGAACTGAGCTGCAGATGTCTGGATGACCCCCAGGGGGCATAAAAGAGTTGGTAGTTTTCATCATCCAGTTTCTGGACCTTGGCAACTCTAAGCTGAGTGGACTTCAGCTCCCAGAATTCCCCAGCCAGCACATGCTCTGTTCGCTCTTAAGCATCTCTCTAACTCCGTGTTTATCTTACTACCTGGAAGACGGGTGGACTTCCACTCCCAGAATTCCCCAGCCAGCACATGCTCTGTTCGCTCTTAAGCATCTCTCTAACTCCGTGTTTATCTTACTACCTGGAAGACAGGTGGACTTCCACTCCCAGAATTCCCCAGCCAGCACATGCTCTGTTCGTTCTTAAGCATCTCTCTAACTCCGTGTTTATCTTACTACCTGGAAGATGGGTGGACTTCCACTCCCAGAATTCCCCAGCCAGCACATGCTCTGTTCGCTCTTAAGCATCTCTCTAACTCCGTGTTTATCTTACTACCTGGAAGACGGGTGGACTTCCACTCCCAGAATTCCCCAGCCAGCACATGCTCTGTTCGCTCTTAAGCATCTCTCTAACTCCGTGTTTATCTTACTACCTGGAAGACGGGTGGACTTCCACTCCCAGAATTCCCCAGCCAGCACATGCTCTGTTCGCTCTTAAGCATCTCTCTAACTCCGTGTTTATCTTACTACCTGGAAGACAGGTGGACTTCCACTCCCAGAATTCCCCAGCCAGCACATGCTCTGTTCGTTCTTAAGCATCTCTCTAACTCCGTGTTTATCTTACTACCTGGAAGATGGGTGGACTTCCACTCCCAGAATTCCCCAGCCAGCACATGCTCTGTTTGCTCTTAAGCATCTCTCTAACTCCGTGTTTATCTTACTACCTGGAAGACGGGTGGACTTCCACTCCCAGAATTCCCCAGCCAGCACATGCTCTGTTCGCTCTTAAGCATCTCTCTAACTCCGTGTTTATCTTACTACCTGGAAGACGGGTGGACTTCCACTCCCAGAATTCCCCAGCCAGCACATGCTCTGTTCGCTCTTAAGCATCTCTCTATCTCCATGCTTATCTTACTACCTGGAAGACAGGTGGACTTCAACTCCCAGAATTCCCCAGCCAGCACATGCTCTGTTCGCTCTTAAGCATCTCTCTAACTCCGTGTTTATCTTACTACCTGGAAGTCGGGTGGACTTCCACTCCCAGAATTCCCCAGCCAACTGGCCTCCCTTGGCCCCCAACCCCACCCCTTCCGTGCCCCCTACCCCTGGGTCCATCTCACCTTTACAAGTCTTGCCATCTTCCTGCAGGATGTACCCTCTGGGGCAGGAACACTGGAAGCTGCCCTCCGAGTTCTTGCAGATGAAGTTGCAAGGTTTGGGAGACTGGCTGCACTCGTCCAGGTCTAAGTGGGGAGGGGGAGATGGAGAAAGGGAGGAAGAGCAAGGGTCCAAAGTGGCTTAAGCGGTCCTCCTCTATCAAAGCCCTCGGCTTTACGACACAAAACTTCCTTGTCTAAGTGTGACCGTTCTTAAGTGAGTCTCACACCCTCAACCCTTTTTACGACCTTGCCTGCCACCGTTTTTAAGTGAATCCGTGCAGCGGCGAAGTGAGCGAGACGGCGGCGAGATGTGAATCTGCCTCCGCCCCTGACCCACCGTGGCCTTGGCCTTAAAAAGGGGCTTATTGCGACCGTCGTAAATAAGAACCAAGCGATTCAAAATTTTGATCCTGTCCCTCGGGGGGAACGCTGGGATGGCCGTAAGAGTGAAAAATGAAGGTAAGTCACCTATTTTCCTGGTGCCGTTGTAAATGTGAATGGTTACTAAACAATTGGACTATCTGTGGATTTAGTGACTTTGGGTGGGCAGGTGGGCTTAAGGCCAGTGGGGGGCTTTAGATACTCTGATGTACAGAGGGGACCTCTTGACGTCCCCAGAGCTGGTCGGGGGCAGCCATGATGGAGGTCGGGTTATTAAGTTCAAGATGGCGGCCTCAGGGGGGCAAATGGAACCCCCGCCCCACCCCTTTCCCTTTCAGCCCTTGGGTGCAAATCTTTTTTTTTAAAAAAAATAATTTTTATTTATTAAATGTAATTTTTATTATTACATTTTCCATTAAAAACAAAAGAAAAAACAAAACATCATACAAATAACATAAAGAGAAAAAACCCATAAACCAATCACACAAAACATAAAACAAATGTATCTCTATGCAGTGATCTAATAATTTAATATCCTGTACTATGTGTTTATATTATAATCCGGAGAAGACAGAACACCTTACGTAACTTCATATAACAGTCAAATCCGTTTGATCTTCATTGGGGGTGGCTTTACCCAGGACCCCTCCACCCCAAAGGGTATCCGCCCCCCTCCCCCCTCCACACCCTATTCCTTCCCTCCCTCCCTCGTGGTCTTTTAACTGGATCTCTCAGTATTTGGACATTTAAGGCATTTTATTTATATTTTTTAGGTTTTCTATCATTTTACCTTTTAATATTGAAAGCTGCCCAGATTAACCTTGTGGTTAAAATGAGTGGCCACTAAATTTTTGGAAGGAAGGAAGGAAAGAAGGAAGGAAGGAGGGAGGGAAGATATTTGATAGGGAAGAAAGGCAGGAAGAAAAAGAAAGAAAGAAAGAAAGAAAGAAAGAAAGAAAGAAAGAAAGAAAGAAAGAAAGAAAGAAAGAAAGAAAGAAAGAAAGAAAGAAAGGTGGGAGGGAAGATATTTGATTGGGAAGAAAGGCAGGAAGGCAGGAAGGAGAAAGAAAGAAAGAGGGGGGGAGGGAGGGAAGGAAGATATTTGATGGGGAAGAAAGGCAGGAAGGCAGGAAGAAAGAAAGAAAAAGAAAGAAAGAAAAAGAAAGAAAGGAGGGAGGGAAGATATTTGATGGGGAAGAAAGGCAGAAAGGCAGGAAGGAGAAAGAAAGAAAGAAAAAAGAAAGAGGGAGGGAGGGAAGGAAGATATTTAATGGGGAAGAAAGGCAGGAAGGAGAAAGAAAAAAGAAAGAAAGAAAGAAAGAAAGACAGACAGACAGACAGACAGACAGACAGAAAGAAAGAAAGAAAGAAAGAAAGAAAGAAAGAAAGAAAGAGGAAGAAAGATATTTGATGGGGAGGGAAGGAATCTCCACAGAGTGGGGGCCCAGCCACGGAAGAAGGGAACCCAATGGGCAGGGGGATGAGGCCCCTTACCCTGGCAGAGGGTCCCGGTGATGTCCAGGGTGTAGCCGAGGTGGCAATGGCAGCGGAAGGAGCCCACGGTGTTGATGCACTGGCCGTGATGGCAAAGCTTCGGCAGCACTTTGCATTCGTCAATATCTGCCGGGGGGGGGGAGGGATTGAGAAGAGGGGGGGCAATTAAAACACAGCAAGACAACAGCCTTCCCTGGCCCCAAGGGATGGGGTGCAGGGCCCCCTCCAAACCACGGTTTCCCAGCTCCCCCTCCTTTTTCATGAAAGCCTTTGGAGTGAAAATGGGGTGGGGTGGGGGCAAACCTTCACCACCAGCTGCCCCCCATCTGAGAGAAATCAAGAAACTGCTGCATTAAAAGGAGTTGTCACCAACAGGCGATAAATTCTAGGAAACGCCTTCTAAAAGCATGCCGCTTCACTGGAGTTAGTGACACAGCCTTAGCTTGGTCAGGACGACCGGAGTAATTTTTATATCGACGTAAGTAATTTTAAAAGGACGCGGTGACTCAGGGGCTAAGGACGCTGAGCTTGTTGATCGAAAGGTCGGCAGTTCAGCGGTTCGAATCCCCAGTGCCGCATAACAGGGTGAGCTCCCGTTCCTTGTCCCAGCTTCTGCCAACCTAGCAGTTCGAAAGCAGGTAGAAAAATGCAGGTAGAAAAATAGGGACCCCCTTTGGTGGGATGGTAACAGCCTTCCGTGCGCCTTTGGCGTTGAGTCATGCCAGCCACATGACCACGGAGACGTCTTTGGACAGCGCTGGCTCTTCGGCTTTGAAAGGGAGATGAGCACCGCCCCCTAGAGTTGGGAATGACTAGCACATAGATGAGAGGGGAACTTTTACCTTCACCTTCTAAGTAATTTTATGAAAAGTCCCCTGTGTGAAACTGTGGCGTTTGGAGACCAGATTGTCCGAGGCTGTTCAAACAGCTCAGCAAGGCTCTAAAAAAAGAAATCACTCAGGAAGTGACACCCCTGGAGCTTCTCTGGGGCAGCCCAGGGAGCTCGGCCTTCGTTCCGTTCAGGAAAGGCCCAAAGAAGGAAAAATCTCTCTCTCTTTCTTCTGTCTTCCTTCCTTCCTTCTCTCTTCTCTCTCTTCTTTCTTTCTTTCCTTTCTTCTTCCTTCCTCTCTCTCCTTCCTTCCTTTTTTCCTCCCTCCATCTTTCCTCTCTTTTTCCTTCCTTCCTTTCTTTTCTGTCTTCTGGTCTTCTTTCCTCTCTCATCCCTTCTTCCTTACTTCCTATCTTTCTTTCTTCTTGTCTTCCTTCTTTCTCCTCTCTCTCTCCTCCCTCCCTCTTTCGTCTCTCACTTTTTACATCCTTCCTTCCTTCCTTTCTTTTTTCCTTTCTTTTCTGTCTTGTCTTCTTTCATCTCTCGTCTCTCCTTCCTTCCTTTCTATCTTTCTTCTTGTCTTCTTTCCTTTTCTCTTCTCTCTCTCTCCTTCCTTCTCTCCTCCCTCCCTCTTTCCTCTTTCACTTTTTCCATCCATCCATCCATCCTCTTTCTTTTTCTTTCTTTCTTTCTTTCTTTCTTTCTTTCTTTCTTTCTTTCTTTCTTTCTTTTTCTTTCTTTCCTTTCTCTCTCTTTCTTTTCTTCCTTTTGTCTTGTCTTCCTTCATCTCTCATCTCTTCTTCCTTCCTTTCTATCTTTCTTCTTGTCTTCTTTCCTTCTCTCTCTTCTCTCTCCTTCCTTCTCTCTTCCCCCTCTTTCCTCCCTCACTTTTTCCATCATCCATCCATCCTTCCTTCCTTCCTCTTTCTTTCTTTTTCTTTTTCTTTCTTCTTCCTTCCTTCCTTTCTTCCTTCCTTTTGTTCCTTTCCTTCCTTCCTTCCTTCTCTCTCTCTCTCTCTCTCTCTCTCTCTCTTTCTTTCTTGTCTTCCTTCCCTCCCACCCTCCCTCTTTCCTTTTTCAATTGGTCCCCTGAAACCTAGCAGCCAAATAATCGGGCGATGGAGCCCCTGTTTAAGAAAGGGGGACCTGGCATTACAGGGCAGCCACTCACCTCTCCCGTCGGTCATGTAGCCCGGCCCGTGGGGGCACATCTTCTTGTACTGGGCCGTGCCCAGGAAGGGGCAGGGTTCGCACTGGGGCCCCCAGCCTCGTCCTCCGTTGCAACAGCACTCGGACTTGGTGACCTGCTGCCGATTGGTGGAGGACATCTGGCACAACGTCTGGAGCACTTCAGTGAAGCAGAAGCCTTGGCGAGTGTCTGTAGGCGGGGGGGAGAGACGGAGGGGGGGAATTCCTGCAGTGAGTCTCTGGGCAGGGCAAGGAGTGGTGGTGGGGGGATTGGGGAGGATCCCCTCCCCCGTTGAGTTTGGCTTAGAGTTGCACCCCCTCTGAACCCACATCTTCTAGTTTTGTTTTGCAAGAGATGTGCTGGTTATGTTCCTGCAACAGTCAAGGGGGGAAGGGGCCCGAGAGGCCATCTAGTCCAACCCCCTGCTCAGGGCTCATCCTCCGCCAATGGCTGGCTGAGGAATCCTGGGAGCTGAAGTCCAGAAGACTTAACATTGCCAAAGTTGGTGACCCCCTCCTCTCGCACCATCGAGCCTTTGAAGACTCGGGGAAAGGAGAATTCCTCATTTCACGTGGCAGCCAGTTCCCCTGGCTAACAGACCGCACATAGCCAGGGTGTTCCCCTCCAGAGGTCCAACCTGAAATTGGCTTCCTCGTAGCTTTAACCCACCTTGGTGCCCTCAAAGGCAGAGCAGCTGGAGAGGGGAGCCAATAACCAAGAGAGGTCCTGGGCATTCAAAGGAAGGCTGGACATTTGCATCCCTGTACTGACCAAGGGGTTGGGCTAGATGGCCTCGGGAGCCCTTTTCTGACCCTAGGATGCCATACCCAGTGTTGAAGTGTGGCATCATCTACACTTGGCATAGAAATACCCACCCTGGCCGCAGCACAGCAGGACTCCATTGGCCCAGGGACCTTCCACCGATGGAATCAGGGTTCAAGGACCCACCAACACTGGCAGGGCAAACCCCGAGAATATGAATGGAGAGAAGACCCCACTGCTTGTTAGCCTTGATGATGTTACCTAGGTGGGTAATGAAACGTCTCCAAGGAAAGCTTGGGCAGCACCATGGAGCCTACGCTCCTACTTCTCCTCCTCCTCCTCTTCCTTCTCTTATTTTCTCCCTCTTCCTCCCCTTCTCTTTCTCTTCCTTTTTCTCCTCCTCCTCTCCACTTTTCTTCCTCTTTCTCCTCCTTTTCCTCCCCTTCTCCTCTTTCTCTTCCTTTCTTTTTCTCTTCCTCCTCCTCCTCTTCTTCCTCCTCCCCTCCACTTTTCTTCCTCTTTCTCCTCCTCTTCCTCCCCTTCTCCTCTTTCTCTTCCTTTCTTCTCCTCTTCCTCCTCCTCCTCTTCTTCCTCCTCCCCTCCACTTTTCTTCCTCTTTCTCCTCCTCTTTCTCTTCCTCCTTTCTTCTCTTCCTTCTCCCCTCCACTTTTCTTCCTCTTTCTCCTCTTCCTCTCCTTCTCCTCTTTCTCTTCCTCCTCCTCCTCTTCTTCCTCCTCCCCTCCACTTTTCTTCCTCTTTCTCCTCCTTTTCCTCCCCTTCTCCTCTTTCTCTTCCTTTCTTTTTCTCTTCCTCCTCCTCCTCTTCTTCCTCCTCCCCTCCACTTTTCTTCCTCTTTCTCCTCCTCCTCTTCCTCCTCCCCTCCACTTTTCTTCCTCTTTCTCCTCCTCTTCCTCCCCTTCTCCTCTTTCTCTTCCTTTCTTCTCCTCTTCCTCCTCCTCCTCTTCTTCCTCCTCCCCTCCACTTTTCTTCCTCTTTCTCCTCCTCTTTCTCTTCCTCCTTTCTTCTCTTCCTTCTCCCCTCCACTTTTCTTCCTCTTTCTCCTCTTCCTCTCCTTCTCCTCTTTCTCTTCCTCCTCCTCCTCTTCTTCCTCCTCCCCTCCACTTTTCTTACTCTTTCTTCTCCTCTTTCTCTTCCTCCTTTCTTCTCTTCCTCCTCCCCTCCACTTTTCTTCCTCTTTCTCCTCCTCTTCCTCCCCTTCTCCCCTTTCTCCTCCTCTTCCTCCTCCCCTCCACTTTTCTTCCTCTTTCTCCTCCTCTTCCTCCCCTTCTCCTCTTTCTTCTCCTCCTTTCTTTTCCTCTTCCTCCTCTTCCCCTCCACTTTTCTTCCCCTTTCTCCTCCTCTTCCTCTCCTTCTTGCTCCTCCTCCTTTCTTCTCCTCTTCTTCCTCCTTCCCTTCTTCTCCTTTCTCCCCTTCCTCTTCCTCCCCTTCCCCTTCTTCCTTCTCCTCTTATTTTCCTTCTCTTCCTTCTTTTCTTCTTCTTCCTCCTCCTCTCTGCAAATTCCATTCCCTTCTAACCCTGATAATGTTCCCTTGTTGGGTCACGAAACGCCACCAAACTCAGGGAGCACTAAGGACCCCACCGTGTCCTCCCCCCACCCCCACTTTTAAACTAAATATTCACTATTTAATTAAATATTTAACCAACTATTCAAGAAACAAAATCTGGAGATGAAACCTCTGCTGATGAAACTTTTGTCCTTTTGTCTGCATTCTTGATGCTTTTTGCCCAAATTGTCTGGGAGCCCTGACCCTCCACTGAAATAACAATATTTTCCATTATGTTTAAAAGAGGCAAACTTTGGAAAGGGAACAAAGAGAAGCTGGAAGTGGCGAGAGAATCCTTTCTCCTGATTTGAGCAAATCCACTTTTCTTTGGCCACTGATTAAGGGCTTGGCCTGAAGGCTTGGCCAATGGCCAGGCGATGCGTTAGCGGGATGAAGCCTCTGGTAATCTCTTTATAATCTCTGCAATGGCTGGATCGCTTTCACTTCGTATTGTCAGGGAAACTGGGACAGCGAAGAGAAGAACATCGGAGGCAAACAAGGAGAGAATTAAAAGCATAGACTCACAATCACTGTGAAGTCTTCGTACAGCTTTACAAAGCCTTGAGTAAGGCCACACCTGGAATACGGCAAGCAATTCCGGTCACCATACTACAAGGAAGATGTCGAGACTTTGGAAAAAAGTGCAGAGAAGAGCAGCTAAGAGGATCAAAAGCCCGGAGACAAGAACATACGAAGAAGGGCTGCAGGATTTGGGTTTGGCTACTCTAGAGAAAAGAAGGATTAGGGGGGATATAATAGCAGCCTTCCAATATTTGAGGGGCTGCCCCAAAGGCACTCGTCACTTCCCGCCTGGACTACTGCAATGCTCTCTACATGGGGCTCCCCTTGAGGAGCACCCGGAGGCTCCAACTGGTGCAGAATGCAGCCACGTGGGGGATTATGGGAGTGAGGGGGCGCTCCCATGTGACACCTCTCCTGCGTGAGCTGCATTGGCTTCCGGTGGTCTTCTGGGTGCGCTTCAAGGTGTTGGTGACCACCTTTAAAGCGCTCCATGGCATAAGGCCTGGGTACTTGCGGGACCGCCTTCTGCCACCGATAGCCTCCCACTGGCCAGTACGCTCCCACAGAGAGGGACTCCTCAGGGTGCCGTCGGCCAGGCAATGTCGGCCGGCGATGCTCAGGGGGAGAGCCTTCTCTGTAGGGGCACCAGCCCTCTGGAACGATTTGCCCCCGGAGATCCGCATGATACCTGATCTCCGGGCTTTTCGCCATGCCCTAAAAACTTTTTTATTTTGTCAAGCTGGGCTGGTGTAACCCCCGCCTTTTTTTTAGCTTTTTAATTGTCCATGGGTTTCTAAATTTTAAATTGTCTATGGGTTTTTAAATTCTCTGAGCCAAAAATTGTTTAATTCTTTTACAAATTTTAAATTTTGTATTGAAAATGTTTTTTATTCCTGGCTGTGCACCGCCCTGAGTCCACCAGGAGAAGGGCGGTATATAAATTTAATAAGCTAAACTAATAAACTAAAGAAGAGTTGGGGGTCAAATTATTCTCCAAAGCACCTGAAGGCAGGAGAAGAAACAACGGAGGGAAACTAAACAAGGACAGAAGCAACTTGGAATTAAGGAGAAACTTCCCAACAGTGACGACAATTCACCAATCGAACAGCCTGCCTCCAAAAGTTATGGGTGCTCCATCACTGGAGGCTTTTAAGAAGAGTTGTTAAGTGAATTATTAATTTAACAACTGAATGGTTTAGTTAAGGGATTAACCAAAAAAACTTCAGCGAGTCACTTAAGAACTGGCTCAAGGAAGGTTGTAAAATCAGGCATGCTTAAAAACTTGCCTTGTTTGGTGATAGAAATGTTAGGCTCCGTAGTGGACGTTAAGACGAGGACTACCTAGGCTGAGAATGATTTGACGCAGATTTTAAACATCTCATCAATTTTTTTAAAAAAATTGATTTATATGCTGCCCTTCTCCGGAGACTCAGGGTGGCTTACAATGCGTTAAGCAATAGCCTTCATACTTTTGTATATTTATATTTATACAAAGTCAGCTTATTGCCCCCACAAACTGGGTCCTTAATTGACCTACCTTAGAAAGGATGGAAGGCTGAGTCAACCTTGAGCCTGGGGAGATTCGAACTGGTGTAATTGCAGACAGCTGGATGTTAATTACGGTGCTTTAGTCTGCAGAGCTAAACCAGGCTCTTAACGTAAAACGACCTCTAAGCCACCAGTCATAAATCGGGGACTTCCTGCCTGTATAAAGAAGTTACCTTTTTTACTATTTCACAGGATTTCTGATGCTTTGGTTAATTTAACCAAAGGCGATGAGGGCTGTGATAAATACAGATGTTTTTAAGGCAGATTTGGGGTGCCTGATTCTTAAAACGGCCCTACGCAGCCTTGAGGGCTGGGAACTTGATTCCCCTTGGAGGAAAAAAATGTCTCAAGTCGTCCCTTCCTCGGAGGTTTCCGTACAGGATCCCACGCATCCTGTGGGGCCGAGAGACCGGATTCCCTTAAACGGATTTACCCACCTTAGAAAGGATGGAAGGCTGAGTCAGCCCTGAGCCTGGTGAGATTCGAACTTACAGTAATTGCAGACAGCTGGAATTAATAACAATGCATTAGTCTGCTGAGCTATCCAGGCTTCTGAATACTTAAGGAAATTACCCTGAATAACTTAAGGAAATGAAGAACCTCCTGATTCTATCCCTTTTTCGATCTCTTTTCAATCCACAATCCGCAGATAGGAAAGCATCCAAGTTTTGAGCACCATCGCCCTGCCCAACATTATCCCATAGAATCAAAAAAAATAAAAATAAAAAAATAAATCTGAATTTCACTGGGAAAAGCGTGACTCTAAAAAAAGGTACCTATTTCAAGTGTGCAAACTCTCTTCGTCACAGCTCCTGGGGGAAAAGGCCCTCCCTGCAGTCCCAGAGGGCAGGGGTGCCCTTGAAGGCTTATTAAAATGGACCTCTGCTGAAATTCCTCCTTTATTTTGGGGGACTTAGAAGGGATGGCTGGCGAATAACAGAATAGCCGAGTTGGGAGGGGCCTCTGAGGTCATGTAGCCGAACCCCCTAAGCAAGCAGGAGACCCTTACAGAAGGACAGAGTTGGGAGGGGCCTTGGAGGTCATGTAGTCCAACCCCCTGCTGAGGCAGGAAACCCTGTCCCTGTGATGTCAAACCTACGGCATGTGTGCTGCCACAGCTGGCGCGCAGAGCCCTCTCTGCGGGCATCTGAGCTATCGCCCAGCTCAGCTCCACTGTGCCCGCACACACCTGCGCAGGGAGGTCACGCGCATATGTGGAGGAGTGGGCTGCGTGCATGAGTGGGGGTGGGGTGGCCCGCCACCCGCCGGCCCATTTTTGGGCCCAGGAGGCTGCACGGAGGCCTTCTAGGCCCAAAACGGGGGGGGGGGAGGGGGGTCGCACATGCATGTGGGGGAGGGGGGAGCGTAGGGGGTCATGTGTGCATGGGCAGGGGGTAGGGAGTCATGTGCGCATGCGCAGCCCCCCCCCCGGTGCATTGCATTATGAGTGCTGGCCAATGGTGAAATCTAAAATTTGTTACTACCGGTTCTGTGGGCGTGGCTTGGGGAGGGGGAGTTAACATGACTGGGTGAGCATGGCCATTTTTTTTTTACTTTTAAAAGCATTTTTTCTACAACCTCTTAGAAAAAATGCTTTCAAAAAGCTCTGACGATCCCAGCTGAGTTGCCTGATCGGGCAAAGGCTTTTTTCCTTTTTAAATGCCTCTGACGATCAGGCAACTCAGCTGGGATCGTCAGAGCCTTTTCAAAGCATTTTTTCTACAACCTCTGAAGAGGTTGTAGAAAAAATGCTTTGAAAAGGCTCTGACGATCCCAGCTGAGTTGCCTGATCGTCAGAGGCTTTTTTTCTTTTAAATGCCTCTGACGATCCCAGCTGAGCTGCGTGATCATCAGAGGCTTTTTAAAAAAAAACTTTTAAAAGCATTTTTTTCAGCCGAAGACGTTGTAGAAAAAATGCTTTTAAAAGTAAAAAAAAAAAAAAAGCTTCTGATGATTGTGGAGCTCAGCTGGGCATGGGGGGCATCCGATCTCTTCTTCAAAACCTCCCAACTCCTGGAGGCAAATTGTTCCGCTAAATTAGGAACAGGAGGAGGCTAAATTGCTCATAATGCATCCCAACCCCCGGAAAGTGGAAAACCCGCCAGGACTCACTCCCACCGGAACATTCCCGAGAAATCAGCAGAGGGGTGGGATGGATTACCGAGGCACTCGGTGCCCGAGGGGCTGCTCTGGAAGCCTTCGTTGCAGTCGCAGTGGTAGCTGCCCACGGTGTTCACGCAGCGCCCGTTGGGACAGATGCCCGGCTTGGTCCGGCATTCGTTCTCGTCTGGAGACAGCGAGGAAGAGAAAAGGAACTCATTAGCTATACAATACAGAACAACAAGGGGTCCCTTTCAATCGTAGAGGTCTTCTAGCTCAACCCCCTAACAGAATAACAGAGTAGGAAGAGACCCAACCCTCTGCTCAAGCAGGAGACTCTCAAATGCCTGTCCAGTCTCTTAAAAACCTCCAGTGATGGAGCACACACGACTTCTGGTGGCAGGCAGTTCCACTGGTTAATTGTGGGGAAATTTTTTCCTTAGTTCTAGGTGTTGTGGACACTCAGCCGCCGGCCCCTCCAGCAGCTGAATCACATGAGGAGGAGGAGGAGGAGGAGGAGGAGGAGGAGGAGGAGGAGGAGGAGGAGGAGGAGGAGGTGGTGTGGGAGTCAGGATCAGTATCAAGGCAACCTGGGAGCTCCAAGGGAGAAGAGGGAATAGAGCTGGCAGAAAAAGAGGGGCAGAGCCTGGGCCGTCTGTCAGCCCTCCGATGGAGAGTCAACAGCCCCCAGGTCTGGAGGTGGCTGATGAGGAAGAGGAGGAACAGCTGGTCCAGTGCCTGACACATGGATGCACAGAAGGCAGAGGAGAGGAGAGCAGTGGAAATCTGTGGGCCGGTCCTTGGCACGGAAGAGCCACTGCTGATAGCGAAGCCCATCCTAGCTCTGGGGAGTTAACTTCAGAGGATTGGTCATGTCTGGGAAGCTGGGTTAGAAAACTAAGTTGTTTCTCTCCTTGATTCGTTTCCAGCCGTTGCTTCTTGTTGAAGGAGCCTGAGTGGCGTAGGAGGCTAATGCCTCCTACTAAAGGCAGCACTTAACATCCAGCTGCCTGCAATTACACCAGTTCGAAACTCACCAGGCTCAAGGTCGACTCAGCCTCCCATCCTTTCTAAGGTGGGTAAATTGAGGACCCAGATTGTGGGGGCAATAAGCTGACTTTGTATAAATATACAAAAGTATGAAGGCTATTGCTTCACGCATTGTAAGCCGCCCTGAGTCTCCGGAGAAGGGCAGCATATAAATCAAATTTTTTAAAAAAAAGTTGACCCCCCCTCTTCTTCTTTGGGGGCAGCCCCCCAAATATTGGAACAGTGCTATTCTATCCCCCTTCGTCCTTCTGTCACCTGCACGAGGAAGCCAAAGCTATGCCACCACGGATGCGAAAAGCATTTATTTTGCTTTACCGAAATAACTAACATGCCAAAACATCTCTTTTCTACGAAGGCTGTTTAGGCCCCAAATGGACCAAGTCCAAATTTAAAGTGGAATCATTAAATGGCGAGAGGGGCCTTAGAGATCACCTAGTCCAACATCCTGCTCCTCCTCTATGCAATTATTTCAGACAAATGACCCTCCAGCCTCGGCTGTGGCACCCAGAACAAGATCCCCCAAATGGGGGCTGACCAGGGCAGAGCCAAGTGGAAAAATTCACCCGGCCTGGACTTGATTCAACTGGACTCGCTTGCCTGTCTTTGACCAAGCCCTTGTGGACTAGGAACTTGAGGTTTTAAAACGTGTCTCACCTGTGCAGCCTTCACCATCCGGCCGGCGTTGCATCCCAGGTGGGCAAATGCAAGCAAAGGTGCCGATCAGATTCTTGCACATCATCCCGTGGGACTCGCAATCGTGCATGCCGTGGGCACACTCGTCCAAATCTGCAGAAATACAGAAAGAAGAAAAGGAATGTGAAGCCGGAAAGGCCACGGATCTCTGCAGGTTTTCTGTGCATCCCCTTTTTATATTTATTTTACAGATTAACAGGGCCGGAAGGGACCTTGGAGGTCATCTAGTCCAACCCCCAGCCCAAGCAGGAAACCCAACCCCATTTCTGGAAGATGGCAGTCCAGTCTCTTCTTGAAAGCCTCCAGGGATGAAGCTCCCACAACTTCCAAAGGCAACTTCTCTTCCATCGCTTGATTGTTCTCACTGTCACAAAATTTTTCTTCCTAGGTTGAATCTCTCCTTGATCAGTTTCTATCCATTATTCTTTGTCTGGCCTTCAGGTGCTTTGGAGAATAGCTTGACCCCCTTCCTCCTCTCTGTGGCAGCCCCTCAAATATTGGAAGATGCTCTCCTGTCTCCCCTGGTCCTTCTCTTCACTAAACCAGTCAGGCCCAGTTCCTGCAACCGTTCTTCTTATATTTTAGCCTCCAGTCCCCTCATCATCTTGTTTGCTCTCCTCTGCACTCTTTCTAGAGTCTTTGGAGCCATGAGGACTAGAAACATACATCATTCTTGAAGGGTGGCTGGAGCTCAAGGATGGGAAGCTTCTAAATATCCTGTAACGCAACCCTAATCTTATTGGGGGTGTCTACTAAAGCTTTTCGGCCATCCTTCCCATGGGCAGAGTCTTCATCCACTCCCTTTTTGAAAGCTGAACCCATTTCCTTGACCGGCACCCTTGAGGGTCAGCTTGTCTCAACGGAGGGTCCTCACCTTTGCACATTCTGCGGTCCTCCCGCAAGGTGTATCCGGCTGGGCAGGTGCAGTCGTAGGAACCGAGCGTGTTGAGGCATCGGAAGGCACAGAGCAGCGGGTTCAAGGCGCACTCGTTGATATCTGGAGATTGGACAGGTGGGGAAGGGGAGACCGTTAATAGGTTTCAGCGATTAGCGGTTGAGGAGCATCACAATGAACAACGACACACCTTCAATTTTGCAGCTACTAAGATTGTCAGTCTAGCCGGGACAAAAACAGCCAGAGAAAAGATTGGAGACTGGGAAACGGGCCCCTCGTCAGTCCACAGGAGAGCTGATTTACCACCAGCTTATCAAGTAAGATAAGAGCCTGGTGGCGCAGCAGACTAAAGTGTTGTTAAGTAGCACCAGCTGCTTACAATTACTGCAAGTTCAAATCTCACCAGGCTCAAGGTTGACTCAGTCTTCCATCCTTTTGAGGTAGGTAAAATGAGGACCCGGATTGTGGGGGCAATAAGCTGACTTTGTATAAAAAAGAACACCGCTTAGGGCCCCCCGAAAGCCCTACTAAGCAGGTATATACAAAAGTATGAAGGCCATACTTGTAGATTTGAGATTTTAATACAGTAATGCCGATGATTTAATTTAATTTTAAACTTTTTAAATATTTTAAATATTTCGCCTGATAGAGGATGAACCAGCCTCTGATTGAAAACCTCCAGGGACGAGGAATAAATCCCAATCTATTGACTGACGGTTCCCTTAACTCAAGTCTCTTAACTCGTCTTAATGTTTTGTGCCAGCTTCGTTTTCCAGTTTCGACAAAACTTTGCCTTAGCTGCCAAGAATCTCTGGGAAAAAAAGACTCATGAAAATGCCGCCAACAAAGAAGCAAATACAGCGAGTTGAATAGAAGAAAATGACACAGTTGGAAGGGGCCTCGGAGGTCTTCTAGTCCAACCCCCTGCTGAGGCAGGAAACCCTATACTATTTCAGACAAATGGCTGTCCAGTCTCTTCTTTAAAACCTCCAGGGTTGGAGCTTCTGGAAGCAAGTTGTTCCACTGATGAAGAATAGAATAGAATAGAATAGAATAGAATAGAATAGAATAGAATAGAATAGAATAGAATAGAATAGAATAGAATAGAATAGAATAGAATAATAAGTAGAATGGAATGGAATGGAATGGAATAGAATAGAATAGAAGGGAAGGGAAGGGGAGAGAAGGATAGGATAGGATAGGATAGGATAGGATAGGATAGGATAGGATAGGATAGGATAGGATAGGATAGGATAGGATAGGATAGGATAGGATAATAAGTGGAATAGAATAGAATAGAATAGAATAGAATAGAATAGAATAGAATAGAATAGAATAGAATAGAATAGAATAGAATAGAATAGAATAGATGTCTGTCTGTCTATCTTGTCCGTCCATCCATCTATCCATCTATCCATCTATCCATCTATCCATCTATCCATCTATCCATCTATCTATCTATCCATCTATCCATCTATCCATCTATCCATCTATCCATCTATCCATCTATCCATCTATCCATCTATCCATCTATCCATCTATCCATCTATCTATCATCTATCTATCTATCTATCTATCTATCTATCTATCTATCTATCTATCTATCTATCTATCATCTATCTATCTATCTATCTATCTATCTATCTATCTATCTATCTATCTATCTATCTATCCATCCATCCATCCATCCATCCATCCATCCATCTATCACTGGTCTCTCTTTCTCTCTCTCTCTCTTCCTCACACACACACACACACACACACACACACACACAATTGTTCAGTTATCGTTCAAATACTGTACGTACAATCTTAATAGATCCTCCCAGAGTAGAGGAAGTCTATCTGTAGACAACAAATGCTGTGGGCTTCTTCAGGAGGCACGTGGTGCTTTCTATGGTCAGGAGGAGGAAGCACAGATCTTCAATCTTTTAACAGCTTTGACCTGCTGGCTTTTAGGTTGGAGGCGAAGACCCCATCGCTAGAAGCCCTCAAGACTGGATGGAGCTATTTGTCTGGGATAGAATAAGGTCTCCTGCCTTGAGCAGTGGGGTAGGAGTAGAAGGTTTCCTGAGTCTCTTCCAGCCCTGTAATTCTATGATGGATTTTTGCTCGGTTGTTGTTGTGTCAGACCTGCCATCATTTAAACCTCTAAATAGAAAGGATCCTTGGCTCCATTTGTTGAGAAAGGTATAATTTTATTAGAGATCAAGTGTATTGCAGTGATGCAGAGCCAGACCTGAGAATCGCTCACAAAATATTTTCCCTCCTTTAATTTTATTTATTTTATTTTATTTTAATTTGATTTATATACCGCCCTTCTCCGGAGACTCAGGGCGGCTTACAATGCGTTAAGCAATAGCCTTCATCCTTTTGTATATTTATATTTATACAAAGTCAGCTTATTGCCCCCAACAAACTGGGTCCTCAATTTACCCACCTTATAAAGGATGGAAGGCTGAGTCAACCTTGAGCCTGCCTGGGATTGAACTCGCCAGTAATTGCAGCAGCTGGATCTTAAATGCTGCCTTTGTAGGAGGCATTACTCCCCTACGCTACTCAGGCTCCCATTGCTGATTGCCTCCCATTGCTGATTTCACTCTCATGACCGATCATGTTCAAGGAAGACGTTTTCAGAATGGTCACTCCAAGCATAGATTAGTATGCACATGCTTTCTTCTCCCAACCGGTTGATCTTGAGGCAGTGTCTCAGGGAGATATAGAAGCTACTTTCGCTTTCCCCCAAGCATTCCCTCTCTCATCCATCCAGGTGGCTGCTGATACATTGTTTTCTACTCTTGTGATCTTCCCAAAGGTGAGAAGGGCAGCTGCAGAAATCCAATCGATCGAAAGGAAAACAAAGTGGACATTACCTTCGCAGGTCATCATTGGCCCCGGCTCAAATCCTTCATCGCAGGCACATTCAAAGCCCCCGATCACGTTGGTGCAGGTACCGTTCCCGCATGGGTTGCCGATGGAGCATTCGTCCGTGTCTGCCAAGGATACGAGAAAGGAAGGGAGTAAATTCGTCTACTTGAAGGAAAAACTTCAAGTAAGGCTTGAACAGCCCTCCCCTCCCGAGATGGCAGGGGTGGTGGCCCCCCACTCACCCACGCAGTTGACCCCGGTGTAGTCCAGGTTGTAGCCGAAGGGGCATTCGCAGCGGAAGGACCCGTCCGTGTTGATGCAGGCGCCGTTAATACAGATACCCAGATTCTCCGCACACTCGTTCACGTCTGCCAAGGAGACCGTGTGGAATGAGCAACACCATGGGCTATGCGCCTTGTAGACTGTTTTCACTTTTTCGAAAGGCACAAGCCCTCCACCCAAATGTGGTAGGGTACTTAGATTTGAGTATTTTTATTAGTTTATCAAAATAGAAAAATACTAAGAAAAATGAAAATATATGCCATGGGAAAACAGGGGAGGAAGATGGGAAGAGGAGAAAGTGTAGGGGAAAAGGGAAAGGAAAAGAAAAAGAATTGATTTCCAATTCCTTTTTCTTTGCTACAATAAAGTGCTCGAAGTGGGGGGAAAAAAAGAAACTTTGATTTGGGGTTTTGCGGCTTAGATAGGTTTATTGTTATAGGTGCGGTGGCCTAGAGGTGGAGCTCTCGCCTTACAGTCAGGAGATTGTGAGTTCGATCCTAGGTAGAGGCAGATATTTCTCTTTCTGGGCACAATGAGAATGTATCTGTGGAACAAAACTCTGCATTGGTGACAGGAAAGGCATCCAGCCAGTAATAACTCAGCTCCATTCAGTTGCCCAGACTCCACTCCACAAGGGATTATGGGGGCGTGAAAAGATTAAAAAGAAAAAAAGCTTTGTTGTTATAGAAGTGGCTAATATATATTATTACATAAAAGTATAAAATTGAGGTTGTTTGTTATTACCTTATTCACCTGCAGGGGTCCCCAACTCCTGGGCCGCAAGCCACTACTGGACTGCAGCCCATTCAGAACTGGGCCGCCAAAGTGGCATGTCACTGCGTTATTTTGTATTTGCCAGCTGAGCTTCCATTCTGAACATTACGGTAGCTTGCCAGAGAACCTTATCTCTGAGATAAGACTGTCTTGTGATTTTTGAAGCTACTGAGCATGTCTACATTCTTTCTTTTCTAACTTCCTGATTTACTTCTTTCTTTGTCCGTTTGCTGATAAACTACCAGTAAAATGTAGTTAGATAGGTTTTTTACTTTTATAATAAAAATGTTTTCTTAGAATATATACTTTGGGTTTTCTTTCTTTGAGAGTATACACCATGGAAAACAAGATCCATTCACCTTTAATTAATTACAGTTTCCCCGGGGGCAGGGGGGAACGAGGCTGATTCACGCTTTGACATGGCAGACAAGTGTGCATGCACACACAATTGCACTTGCACATGCAGAGGGCGGATGAGTGAGCATGTACACGCAGCTCCATTTCTGCAAATGGCAGGCGCTCACCTGCCACTCTCACGGAACCATCCCTTCTCCCCCCATCCCCCACCCCGCTGGTCCACAAATCTGGAAAAGTCAGAACTTGCTGTTTGATCCAAGATGGCACCTCTGAAGTCTGCCTAAATGCTCTCTAATGGTTTCTTTATTTTTAATTATTCTCTGCGACTCACTACGGATTTCTTACTCACGAGACCATCTACTAAAAATTAAGCAATGTTTCTTTAAGGAGCAGCTTTCTGTGATCTCACCCCCACCCCTGTCTTTACAAACGCAGAGGAGATTCTAACACAGGAAGAAGCAATTTCCCTGGAGCCATGGATTACCAAAAAAATCAAACGGAGGAAGCGAAGAAAGAGAAGTAAAAGGGTGGGAGTTTTAAACAGATTAAGTAATAGGAGAAATAAAACTCCTCTGCCTTCAATTTTCCTAACCAATGTATGTTCACTTGCTAATAAAACGGATGAAATACAATTCTGACTTTTACAATTCAGCAGCCCTATGCTTCTCTGAAACCTGGTTAAATGAATCAATTGAAGATAGCAGCCTGCATATCCCAGGGTTTCAGATTCAACGATCAGACAGAATTGCAGAAACATCTGGTAAAAAGAAGGGAGGAGGCTTCTGCTTATATATCAACAGCAGCTGGTCTCAGGATATAACTATAATATATAAATTCTGTGACGAAAACCTAGAGACATTAATTATCAACTGCAAACCATACTATTCGCCTCGTGAATTTTCCTCATTTCTTCTAATTGCTGTTGAGATCCCACCCCCAAGCCTGTGTAAACAAGGCATTACGAACTCTACATAGCTGACCAAATTATGGAGGCTGAAGCCAAATACCCCGATTCACTGGGCATTATTTTGGGAGATCTAAAAAAGGCAAACTTAAGGAAAGAGCTACCAAAATACTTTCAGCATGTCAATTGTCCCACTAGAGGCAAGAATACTTTAGACCAGTGATGGCTAACCTTTTTGCCATCGCGTGCCAAAAGTGGGGGGAGCATGGTGGGGTCACACGCACGCGTGCCCACATCCATAATTCTATGCGCCCCACCCCCCTGTGCTCCCCCTGCTTTTGGCACATGATGGCCCGGTGGGCCCGGTAGGCCCATTTTTTGCTCTCCCCAGGCTCCAGAGCCTTTCTAGGAGCCTGGGAGGGCAAAAACGGCCTTCCCCACAGCCCCCAGAGACCCTCCGGAGGCCGGAAACAGTGTGTTGGGCCAGAAGGCCCAAAAATCAGCTGGCTGGTGCACCTGTGGCACCCGTGCCATAGGTTCGCCATCACGGCTTTAGACCATTGCTACACAACACTAACATATGTTTATCGGTCCTTACCAAGAGCAGCTGTGGGACACTCTGATCCTTGCCTGATTCACCTTGTACCTGCTTACAGGCAAAGACTTAAAACCACAAAACCAGCAATTAAATCAGTGAAGACCTGGATGGAGGAGGCAAAATTAAGCTACAGGCCTGCCTTGACTGCACTGATTGGAAGGTTTTTGAAAGTACCTCTGCAGACTTAGATGAACTCACAGAGACTGTAACATCATATGTCAGTTTCTGTGAAGACCTATGTGTACCGACCAGGAACTTGCAAATATACAGTAACAACAAACCTTGGTTCACAGCAAAACTTAAGCAGCTACGTCGTTCCAAAGAGGAAGTCTACAGAAAAGGTAATAAAATGCTGTACAATCAAGCCAGAAATGTACTAAAAAGGGAGATTGGAGCAGCAAAAAGAAGCTACTCTGAAAAGCTAAAGAAACAGTTCTCAACAAATGAATCAGCAAACATGTGGGAAACTCTTAAAAATATCACCGGTTACAGCAAACTTTCTTCCCAGGCTGAAGGAAATCAACAGCTGGCAGATGATCTGAACGTGCTTTACTGCAGGTTTGAAAGGAAACTACAGCCACCTATCTGATGAGCCTGTGTAGCGTAGGGGGCTAATGCCTCCTACTAAAGGTAGCAATTAACACCAGCTGCCTGTAATTTCTCTGAGTTCAATCCTAGCCAGGCTCAAGGTCGACTCAGCCTTCCATCCTTTCTAAGGTGGGTAAATTGAGGACCCAGTTTGTGGGGGCAATAAGCTGACTTTGTATAAATATACAAAAGGATGAAGGCTATTGCTTAATGCATTGTAAGCCACCCTGGGTCTCTGGAGAAGGGTGGCATATAAATCAAATTTTTAAAAAAATAACAAAAATAAATCTCCGCAACCTCCATCTCAGACACACCAACAACAGCCAAGCCTCCTTCAACTGACCCCATCCCATTGGGTTCACAACCCCTAGTGATCACAGAAAAGGAAGTGCAAGACCTACCATATTTTCCAGCGTATAAGACAACTGGGCGTATAAGACGACCCTCCTCAGAGCCATTTAAGGCTCGTCAGAGCCTTTCGGGCTGGTCTGCCTGGTTACAGGAGAATGAGACCCGGCGTATAAGACGACCCCCGACTTTTGAGAAGATTTTTGTGTGTTAGAAAGTAGTCTTATACGCAGGAAAATACAGTATTTCACAGACAAAAGCCAGGAAAAGCTCCAGGCCCAGACAAGACAACTCCTTCTTGCTTAAAAGTCTGTGCTGACCAATTGGCCCCCATCTTCACCCGTATCTTCAATAAATCACTTGAGATGTGCTATGTTCCTTCTTGCTTTAAATGCTCTACTATCATCCCAGTGCCGAAGAAGCCCACCATCAAGGAACTGAACGACTACAGACCAGTTGCTCTAACATCTGTAGTCATGAAAACCTTTGAAAGGCTGGTGCTGTCCTACTTGAAAACCATCACAGATCCGCTGTTAGACCCCTTGCAATTTGCATACCAAATAGATCAACAGATGATGCTGTTAATATGGCTCTGAATTACATCCTACAACATCTTCAATCTCCAAAGACGTATGCAAGGGTCCTCTTTGTAGACTTTAGTTCAGCATTCAATACCATCATTCTAGACACTCTTCTAACTAAGCTAAACCAGCTAGAGGTACCTGAACACACTTGCAAGTGGATCATAAGCTTCCTAATAAACAGGAAGCAGCAGGTGAAGCTAAGCAAAATCACATCAGATACCTGTACAATTAGCACAGGGACCCCCCAAGGTTGTGTGCTCTCCCCACTTCTCTTCTCTCTGTAGACAATGACTGCATCTCTAACGATCCATCTGTTAAACTACTGAAGACCACCGATGACACAAGAGTGATCGGTTTCATTCGAGACAATGATGAATCTGCATACAGATGGCAGGTTGAACAACTAGCCTCATGGTGTGACCGGAACAATCTGGAACTGAACACACTTCAAATCATAGAAATGGTGGTGGACTTTAGGAGAAACCCTTCCATACTTCCACCACTCACAATACTAGACAACACAGTATCGACGGTAGAGACCTTCAAATTTCTAGGTTCTACCATATCTCAAGACCTAAAATGGACACCTAACATCAGAAACGTCATCAAAAAGGCACAACAAAGAATGTTCTTTCTGCGCCAACTCAGGAAGCTCAAACTGCCCAAGGAGCTGCTGATCCAGTTCTACAGAGGAACGATGGAGTCTGTCATCTGCACCTCCATAACTGTCTGGTTTGGCTCTGCAACCCAACAAGACAGACACGGACTTCAGCGGCTAGTTAGAACTGCAGAAAAAACAATGGCTACCAACCTGCCTTCCATGGAGGACCTGTAAACTGCACGAGTCAAAAAGAGGGCTGGGAAAGTATTTACAGACCCCTCACATCCTGGACATAAACTGTTTCAACTCCTACCCTCAAAACGCTCCTATCCACTGCACACCAGAACAACTAGACACAAGGACAGTTTTCCCCCTAATGCCATCACTCTGCTAAACAAATAATTCCCTCAACACTGTCAAACTATTTACTAAGTCTGCACTACTATTAATCTTCTCATCATTCCCATCACCCATCTCCTTACACTAATGACGGTATGACTGTAACCTTGTTGCTGGTGTCCTTACGATTTATATTGATATTGTTTCCTGATTGCTTATTTGTACCCTATGACTATCATTAAGTGTTGTACCGTATGATTCTTGATAAACGTATCTTTTATTTTATGTACACCGAGAGCGTCTGCACCAAGACAAATTCCTTGTGTGTCCAATCACACTTGGCCAATAAAAAATTCTATTCTATTCTATTCTATTCTATTCTATTCTATTCTATTCTATTCTATTCTATTCTATTCTATTCTATTCTATTCTATTCTATTCTATTCTATTCTATTCTATCCTATTCCATTCCATTTCATAATTTCCATTCCATTCCATTGTATGCTTTTTCTTCTACTTCTTCTTCTTCCGTTGGATTTTTTGTGTACTTTTTATGCCTTAAACTAAATTGTAGGTTGTGCTTTGGTGTCAGGCCCTGGGACAAATTGGCTGAACAATAAAACTGTTCAACGGAGACACGAACCGTCTTTTCAGTTTATTTATCTAATCAATCACGACACTTTGCAAAACAGTTTCTGTCCTCTTAGACAGTGGCCTCCAAAACTTTTGGGATTGTGTATTTTATGAAGAAAAATGTTTTATGCATGTTTCCCCAGCATAAACAGGGGGACCTGGCCTAACCTTTGCGACTCGCACGTTTTCTGATGTTTGATGAAATTTGTGCATCGGGAAAAGCGTTCCCAGGTTCTTTCTGTTTTGTTTTGCGTATGTGTGAGCATATGGGTGTGTGGGTGTGTTTGCTTGTGTGTCTACAATTAGTCCTTGATATACAACCGTAATAGAGACTGCCCGCCATGGAGGCTGCCCATTATGGTTGTATGTTGTGGCGGTTATACAGTCGCATTCTCTTTTGTGACGGTCATTAAGGAAACGTGGCGGTTGCTAAAAGAACGCCATCGGCATTAAACAAACACCTCAGTCGTTAAGCGAACCCATTGTTTGCTATGGAGCGAAAGGTGTAGCATTACGAGATGCTTTTAGTCATTGGACATCTCTGTGGTCAAGAAAGCTCTAGGACTATGATGATGAACCTATGGCACAGGGGCATGCGTTGCCATATCGGTGGGCACACGAACCCAGCTGATTTTGGGCCTTCCGATCCTACCGGAAATTGGCAAATGGGCCGTTTCCAGCCTCCAGAGGGCCTCCGGGGGTGGGGGAGGCTGTTTTCACACTCCCCAGGCTTCTAGAAAGGCTCTGGAGGCTGGGGAGAGCAAAAAATGGGCCTTCCGGTCCCACTGGAAGTTGGCAAATGGGCCGTTTCTGGCCTCCGGAGGGCCAGAACCCAGCGGGGTGGTTTTTGCCCTCCCCAAGCTCGATTTTGCCCTCCCCAAGCTCCTAGAAAGGCTCTGAAGCCTGAGAGAGAAAAACGGGCCTACTGGGCCCACCATGCTATCGTGTGCCATGAGTGGTGGTGGTGGTGGTCGTGAGGAGTGTCGCACGTGCATGCATGGGGGCGGGGCACATAGAATTATGGGTGTGGGCACACGTGCATGTGACCTCCCCCCCCCCCACTCCTGGCACGCGATGGCAAAATGGTTAGCCATCACTGGTCTAGG
Source organism: Coluber constrictor foxii (assembly GCA_038048745.1). Taxonomy (NCBI): domain Eukaryota; kingdom Metazoa; phylum Chordata; class Lepidosauria; order Squamata; family Colubridae; genus Coluber; species Coluber constrictor. Next base: position 4,011,186 of record CM075958.1, on the reverse strand, counting down.
ACAATTTGTGGCGGCCAACCTGCCGGGGGACAAGAGTTATACTAATATCGAAGAAATAGTGGAATAGAATCATTAAAGAAAGGATGAGAAAGGAAGGACAGAGTGAAACATTAAACCATTCATTCGATTTTAAATAAAAATGAAATAAAATTTTAAGTTATTTTAAATAATTAAATCGAATTGTCGAATTGTCCTGCGGCGAGTTGTCCCATTCCACCCAGGAATGGCCGATTCTTTCTTTCCCCACCCCATTCCCCCAAATGGAAGAAAAAGCCTCCATTGTTCTGAGCAGTCTATCTTCACATCTGGATGAAAGCCAGGCTGCTTAATCCTGGCGAAAGCTCCCAAGGGGGTACAGAGGTAAAGATAAAACTCACTCTTGGCTTTGAGTTCTTACCTTCTCGGGAATCTCCGAGCCCTGGAATGGCGCCGTGACCGTACGGACACAATTCTTGAAAGGCAACTGCAGACGGGAGAGGCAAGACCTGCTGTCATTCCTCTAACAAGTGTTTATTCTACAGCGGGTCCTCAATTTACGGCCACAATTGGATCAGAATGTGTTGATAAGGGAGGCAAACGCTAAGAGAGATGTACCCAATGTTACGGTCTTTTTTTTTTGTGCTAGAGTTGTTAAGTGAATCACATGGTCATTAAATGAATCCAGCTTCTCCCAGAGACTTTGTTTGTCAGAAGCTGGCTGTGTGTGTGTGTGTGTGTGTGTCACAAATGGCGATGGAGTGACTTCAGGAAGCTGCAACCGTTATAAGTACATGCCAGTTGCCAAGCGATAGGATTTTGATCACCTGACCCTGGTACGACAGTCGCTGAGCACAAAGAGCGGTCGTAAGTCACTTTTTTCAGTGCCGTAAGTTCGAACTGTTGGTAAACTAACGGTCACAAGTCAAGGATTAGCTGTATTTATTTTTCAAAGCAACTCAGGACCCTGGATGGCTTAAAAAACAGTTAAAACAAATATAAAAAACAACGACAACAACCAAAAAAACAATGCAGGTACCACTCGTTTAGTGACTCTTCAAAGTTACAGCAGCACTGAAAAAACCCTGACTTATGACCGTTTTCGCACTTGCAACGGTTGCAGCATCCCCAATCAAAATTTAGACCCTTGGCAACTGACTCCTATTTACGATGGAAGCACTGTCCTGTTCTTATAAGCAATGGGGAAGTTGGATTCCCTTAACAACCGTGTGAGTAACTTAACCGTAGCCGTGATTTCCTTATCGAGTGTAGCACGAATGGGGCAAAATCCACTTCACAAAGGTCTCACTTAGCGATGGAAAATTTTGGGTTCTCAACTGTGGTCGTAAGGAGAGGACTACTTTTAATGCCCATCTCGTTGCGAGGACTCTGGGTCCTTATAAGCGATGGAAACTGATAAAAAGGGAGCCTGAGTGGCGTAGGAGGCTAATGCCTCCTACTAAGGCACATTTAACATCCAGCTGCCTGCAATTACTGCAAGTTCAATTCTCACCAGGCCCAAGGTTGACTCAGCCTTCCATCCTTTCTAAGGTGGGTAAATTGAGGACCCAGTTTGTGGGGGCAATAAGCTGACTTTGTATAAATATACAAAAGTACGAAGGCTATTGCTTAACACATTGTAAGCCACCCTGAGTCTCCAGAGAAGGGTGGCATATAAATCAAATTAAAAAAAAGAGAGAGAGAGAGAAAAAAAGAGAGGGAGAACAATACAACCATTTCAGCTTTTAAAAAAATCTCCCTGTTGTGCCCCTAATTGGAGCCTGAATCAGAGGAGGAAGATGAGCCAGAACTGCAGCCGACAGAGCTCGAGGGAGTGGCTCCGTTGGCTTGGGAGCAAAATGGGGAGGGGCAGGCCCAGTCAGGCCAGGGCCTTTCAGGATTGGGACAGCTTGTAGGCAGGGAGGAAGGGGGTCAGGATGACCCAGAGAGGCTAAGCAGTGAACATGAGAGACCGAGCTCAGGCAATGAGCAAGGACCATCCCCTCCTGATCCTCGAGCATGGAGAGTGGAGAGAAGGCGAGAACAGCGCAGGTTGACCCGACTACTCAGGAAGAGAGTGCCCCGCCCCTCTCCACAAGGCACACCTGGGGACTGAGACTTAAGGAGATGCTGTGGGGAGGGGGATTTGTCTGGAACAAACCCTGAATTCAAGGAGTGTTGAGTGCTGTTGCCGATATTTGAAGTTTCCTGGAGTTCCTCCTTTCTTCCTGCCTTCCTGGATTAATTGCCTCGTTTGCTTCCTGGACTCATTGACTTACCTTGCTTGATTTCTTGGTTTGCAGCCGTTGTGCTCACAACATTGGGCTGGACTACTTGCAGCCAGAGGCTGCGGGAGGTCTGTGTGTCATCACTTTGCTCTGGGGCATGCCAGGAACGTGGGAGTGTTTGGGGAAACTTGGAGCAATAAAGGAACAGTTTGAACTGCCAGCTGCGTGTTGCCTCTGTGCGGTGCCCCGGGTCATCACACTCCCCTCCTCCAGACCCATGTCCAAAGTTGAAGAAATGGTTGTATTGCTCCCATTTGGGAGGCTGTCCCTTGGGTGCAAGGGACAGCCTCTTCCCTGCTGATGGAGGGGAGGAGAGGCTGGGGTCTCCCTAGGATCATCAGGGAGAAACCGTCAAAGAGACCGGGGAAAGGGGGAGGATGATGATGGACTCCCGGGCCTCCTTCCCTCCTTTCCTCTGCCCTCCCTGCTGTCAATCTCCTACCGTTGCCTTCCTGGGGGCACAGCTCGCAGGGGTCTCCCCAGCCTTCGCCTGGCATCTTGCTGCAACAGCATCGAGCCTTGGTGGTGTTGAAAGCTTTGGGCACGGAGCACTTGCCATTGTCGAAGCGAGTAAAGCAGAAACTCTGGCGGGTGTCTGCAAAGAATGGGGAGCGGGAATACCTGAGGTCAGCAAACAGGGAAGACCTGCAGGCATCTGCCTGGGGTAGGAGGGGAGGGAGGGTCCCTGACTCCTTCATCTCTGGCCCTCCCATAGCAATGGCGTCACCAGCGGAGACTCCACTGTGGGAAGAAGTCTACCAACAACACACGGGACACACTTGATGTGCCAAGACTCCCTGTTGAAATGGGGTAGAACAGAGTTCCCCAAACTCTGGGTTGGCGGTCCGGAGAGGGGAAAGAGGGGATGATTTTATGGGAGTGGTAGGTATGTGCACACACACAAGCACTCATTGTTCGCACGAGTGGGGCTCCTAGAGCCCAAGATGCTCGTGTGGCTAGGCCCTCACGTGGCCCGTTTGTGAATACACCGTGGCCCGATAGCGGGCTGTGTCGCACAAGTTGGGGACCCACGGGGTAGAACATTTGGCTACTTGGGGTTGGACTAGAAGACCTCCAAGGTCCCTTCCAACTCTGTCGTTCTGTTATCCTCCCCTGAATGTGATGCGGTGCTCTTCGTCGGACACCGGGTCAGATAGTGACCAGCTGCCATTTGAGATCTTACACAGTAGGAAAAGCAGATTTTGTCCAAGTAATCAATACCATCTGCTTAATTGGATAAATGGCTTTGATATTGATAGAGAGAGAGAGTGCTTATTCTATTCTTATGAATCAAGGTATGTTAACACGTAACCTATAACTTGCATATAATTTCCTGAATTCCTCAAACCTTGCAAAAAAACCCCAACGCTACATTTTCCTATCGTGCATGTACCATAGTATTATGTGTTGCTTCTATATAATTTTACTCCTGGTGCTCTGTGCAATACGCCAGGGACTCTCTGTTTAAACGGGGCAGGATATTCAGCCACTGGTCTGAAATGGGATAGAGTCTCTTGCTTGGGTGACGCAGGGTTCTCCTCCAAGATCCCTCCCAGCTCTGTTCTGATTCTGGTTTTGGTTCCCAAACCCCCTGTGCATGGATCAGCACCGGTCCACGCACGGTCTGTTGGGAACCGGGCCACGGAAGTGGCAGGCGAGCGTGCAATGCTTCATTTGCACAAGCGCAGGATTGAGTTGTGCATGTGAAACCATCCACTACTCCCATGTGCCCCCCTCCCCCCCCAGTTGCTGCCATGTGCTCTATAAAGCAAATACTCCTGAGATAATTTTCCAGCGGGCAGGACAGCTGATCGTCTGAGACTCTTGCTCCCTAAAGGGGAAAGCTTTGGATTGAGGGGATGGGAGATGTAGTGGTCCAAGGCACGCACAGAGTGGAGACAAAACATGCCCATCCCCAGGCTGGAAGATTATAACTATATGTGGCTGGCACACTCACCAAAGCAGCGCCGACCGTTGTCAGACAGGACAAAACCAGTTGGGCAGATGCACTGAAAAGTGCCAGGCGTGTTGGTGCAGGTACCGAACAGACAGATGTTGGGGTCTTCCTCACATTCGTTGATATCTGCAACCCAACGAGATGGATTACAGGCTGCCCCCACTCACCTCCAGTACCCTGAATTTACTCTATAGGCAGGTTTAGTGCTGGTAAGGACAGGAAAATCCTCTCCTCCAAGGATCAATGCACATAAAAAATATGTGCTTAGATAGCGTGGGTTTGACCGCCATCTTGACTTTTTTGACCCCTCCCCCAGGGAGGACGCTATTCCCTTATGTGCTACCGGGGGATCAAAGCCAGAGGGGGCCGCAGACATCCCCCCCACACACACACTAAGCAGGACCCAGCTATCAAAAGTGTGCATTTGTCTGTGGTGCATTGTGCTTCTTACCGATACAGTTGTCGTTCTGCACTTCGTAGCCGGGAGGGCAAATGCAACGGAAGGAGCCTTCCAGATTGTGGCATGTTCCCGGGGAGCAGCTGCCCAGAAGGCTGACACACTCGTTGATGTCTGCGTGGAAGAAAAACTCTGCGTCACCTTCCCCACGGCTGGGAGCAGCTGTCCCTGCCCTAGAGATCAGGGAGGGTTTCCGACACTGCGTGGGTGTAGGAGACATTGGCTCACAGTTGGGTTCTAATTTTTTTTACTACCGGTTCTGTGGGCGTGGCTTATTTTGTGGGTGTGGCTTGATGGTCATGTGACAATTCTTTAGGATTTAGCAGAGGTACTGGTCTACCAGGCTTTTAACTGCTTGCAGAGCTGTACCGGTCTACTCATTTGTTTTTGGAGGCACCGGTCTACCACCACACTGCCTTTTAACATTAATCAGCTGTAGGGCGGCCCTTTGAAGCCCTACAGCCGTGGCAAGAGTTTAAACAGTTTTTTTCCTTCTAGCCAATCAGCTGGGACTTGGGAGGCAGCAATAGATTGGGGGTGGGGCCAAATAAAAGGTAAGAATAATGTGGGGGGCAGGGCGGCGCCCCCCAGCTCCCAAACAAAGAGAACCGGTTCGGTGACGTCATATCGTCACCACTACCAGCTCGGCCGAACTGGGAGGAACCCACCACTGCACTGGCTAAGCCTTTGGAAATCAAGCCATCCAGCCTTAAACAGGTAGTCCTTGACTTACGAGCCCAAAATTGCCGTTGCTGAGCAGTGGTGTGGTGAATTTTTCCCTGTTTTACGACCTTCCTTACCTCAACTGTTAAGTGAAACACTGCATTTGTTAAATTAGTAATACGGTTGTTAAGTGAATCTGGCTACCTCATGGACTTTGCTCATTAGAAGGTCGTAAAAGGGGATCATATGACCCCCTGGGAGGCTGCCACCATCATAAATACGAGCCAAGCATCCTTATTTTGATCATGTGACCACGGAGGGGATGCTAAAAGGGTCGTAAGTGTGAAAACCGTCGTAAGTCCCTTCGTTCGGTGCCGTTGTTAACTTTGAATGGTCACTAATGGAGGTTGTGAGTCGAGGACTACCTATCGTAGAGCGATCCCAACAGCAGGAATGGTGTGGTCGTTAAGTGAGACATCACGTCATTGTGGTTTGCCGGTTTCCCTGTCAGTGTCTCTGTTGCTTGTCAGAAGTTGGGTGGGAAGATTGCCACTTGCAATCATGTGATTCCCCGGGACCCTGCGAGCTTTTTCAAGTACGACTGGTTGTAAGTCCCCTTTTTTCAGCATTGTCATCGCTCAATGAATAGTCGTAAATCGAGGACTACCTGTCACTGGATTAGATCTGGGTCTGGCCTCTTGAAAAAGATGTAGTAGGCAAACTGGACCAGATCGAGACGGGCCACAAAGACAGAAATGGAGTAGGTGAGCCTCTTTGGAGGTTTTTTTTCCAACAGTTGTACCTGTTGAATTGGCTTGCCTGCAGACTGCAGGGGGTTGGACTAGATGACCCTTGGGGGGGAGTCCCTTCCAACTCTACCCTTCTAGGAAGAAAAAATACGAATCCGGGGCAGAGGGCTGTGTCTATATAATACAAGAGAAGAGAGGGGGACGACACGTTGGTTCTGTCAACACCTCCCAAGGACCCCGGGAGGTACCCACCGATGCAATTCTTGCCATCCGGGGTGTGGTCGTAGCCCTCCTGGCACAGACACCGGAAGGACCCCATGTTGTTGATACACTGTCCGTTGCGGCAGACCTGCCCGGCCAGGGAGGAGCACTCGTCGATATCTGTGGGGGAGAGTGGGGTGAGAAGTGGGGGGTCAGTATCACCATTCCCGGAGGCTCAGCCGTCCCCTCCTCTTGTCCCAACCGCGCCTCCTTACCCATGCAATCGTTGTTGTGAGTCAGTTCGAAGCCCGGGAAGCAAAGGCAGTTGTAGGACCCCACTGTGTTCTTGCAGGTGCCGTTCCCGCAGGGCTGGCGGTCGCATTCGTCGATGTCTGCCGGGCGAACGAGGAAATGCCCACGCGAGGATGACAGGGAGTTATTATTATTTATTTATTAAATTTACAGGCCACCCATTTCACTGACCAATGTGCCATTATTATTATTGTTGTTGTTGTTGTTATTACCAGGATAACATCTGTGTAACGCTTCATGGAGATGGCTCCACAGTAACCTTTACTTCTATTCTGAACATTACGGTAGCCTTGCCAGAGAACCTTATTGTCAGGTTTCGAAGTCGTCTCAAATAAATTGCATTTCAAACAAAGTCTTTGATGAAAAAAAACCCTCTTATTTATTAAGCACGAACATTCTACTCCGACTCATCGCAGCCAACTCTGGCTTCCTCAGCCAAACCCCTCCTTTTCCTCTCCCCACTCCTCTGCACTCATTGGCCATCTTCCCAGTCACTCTGCCCCTAATCTACTGCTCCCACTCAAAGGAATTTCCTCCCTCCCATCCCATCTCCTAGGGGATATTATCTCCAGGGAAAATAAGTAGGTGAAGAGTCAACCGTCCCTTTCCAGATGCCTCCGCTTCTCCTTCTTATGTCAGCATTAGAGTAAGTGTAGCGTGAAATGCTGACACTTATCTCTAAGATAAGAACTATTTTGAACTACTGCACATGTCTACATTCTTTCTTTTCTAACTTCCTCACTTTACTTTCTCTTTTGTCCGTCTCTGAGATAAACTGCCAGCAAGATGTAATTATCTAGGTTTTTTTACTTTGATAAATAAAATGTTTATTAGCATTTATACTTCGGGTTTTCTTTCTTGGAGAGTATACACCATGGGAAACAAGATCCAGTCACCTCTAATTAATCACAGTTTCCCCAGGGGGGAAACGAAGCTGATTCACGCTTTGACAAGCAGGGGGTTGGACTAGAAGATCTCTGAAATCCTTTCCAGCCCCGGGGTTCTATGTTCCAAGTTTTCCTGTCACCACACAGGCTCCTCAAGGGATACTTGTATTTATATTCCTTGCAGACAGCTGGTTGTTTGCATTTGTTTAGCGAGTCATATCAGCTGGTCATTTGCACACTTTCTGAGAGTCACTGAGGCCACTTGGAGGTTTATCTATGTCCTTAGGGTCACCTGAGTAGTGCAAATGGGTGTGGCACCTTCTGGGAACTGCTGAAAGGATTGTGTTGTAGGCTGTAGAAAGACAGATGATGTCGTATCCCTCCAAGTGGCCTCAACGACTCTCTAAAATAATGCAAATGACCAGCTGCCTTCAAGGTATATAAATCCTTCCATTCCCCACCATTCAGTCAGAGCTGAAGAAGTTTCTCGGATGAGAAGCGAAATGTCTTCAAACCAGAAAGTCCAGTTGCCTCTTAAAAAAGCACCTTTGGGACAAAATTCCCTACAGGTAAACTCCCCCAATGACAGCCCCTCCAGGTAGGGTGAGATGGTGATGGGCTCAAGGTCACACAGGATGCACTACAACAGGGTGGGAACTTCCTGGTTTGTGAACAACTGGCGCACAAGCAAACCAGGTCTATAACTGGAAGTTTTAGGAAGAAGGGAGACGCCTGGCGTGCTGTAAGGACGTCGAACCCCTGCGATACTGACCCATGCACATGGTCAGGTCCCCCGTGGCTTTGAACCCATTGTAGCAGATGCAAAGGTAACTCCCTTCTGTGTCAACACAATCCCCATGGCTGCAGACGTTGGGAATCTCTTGGCACTCGTTGCGGCCTGCAACACAACAAAAGACAGGAAATTAGCTTGAAGAGAGAAAAGTCAAGAAGAAGGACAAGCCCAAATCTGAGACCAATTAGGCTTGGACCAAAGCATAGTGTGATGATGCTACGACCCTTAGAAAGTGTGACCCACTTATAAAAATAAAGATGATTACACTGATTAACAGTGTAACAAAGATGATGACACTGGGATTAACAGTAGAAGTATTGTTAATATATTGTAATATATTGTAATTATATAATACAATAATATATTGTATTATATAGACAAAGATGATGACACTGGGATTAACAGTGGAAGGATAAAAGAAAAGGTATAATTAGATTATGTAAAAAGAAAATATGTAAATGGAAATAATGAATTAATTTTTATTATGATATTGGAAGGTATTGTCTGAGAAAATTGGTAGCTATAATAATTGGGATATTGTTTAAATATGTCTAATAATTGTAATAATATGAACATTTTTATTTAAGTAAAAAGGAAAAGGAAAAGGAAATTGAAATAGCATCATTTGCATTAAGAACTAAGTTTAAATGTTAAATGTTAAATTGCTATATTTTTAAAATTAGAGATAAGATTTAAATTTGATAAATGTACTATGAGTTATTAACTGATTTAAGATTTTAGGTGGGTTAATAGAAGGGTAATTGTTTTGATTAAGTAAATAAGAGTAAACTCTTTGAAGATGGAATTAGTTGAATAAGTGATTTAAGATTGAGAAATAAGTGTTATGGCAAAATAGAATATATAAAATTTTGTTCAGGATGACAAAAAATTATATAAATTGATAATCGGATCAAAGCTCTGTTCCGAAAAGATGTAATTGGTATGTTTGGTTAAAAAATAAAAAACTTTTTGCAAAAAAATGAGAAAGTGTGATCCACATTTTCTTCTTCCTGCTGTTCAAAGGAAACAATTTTTCACAACCTTGGTTATTTGAGGATGTGTGTACTTCGACTCCCAGAATTCCCCAGCCAGCATACTGGGCTGGGAAATTCTGGGAGGTGAAGTTCATACATCTCCAAGTGGCCAAGGTTGAAAAACACAGAACTACAGTTACCAATTTACAACCATTTGCTCAGTAACTGTCTGAAGTTATAACAGGCCCGAAAAAAGCAACTTCTGTCCAGTTCTCGTGTTTACGACAGTCGCAGCATTTCGATGGTCAGGTGATCAAAATTTGGGCCCTTGGCAACCGGCTTCCGACAAGCAGAGTCATTGGGGGAAGCTGGATTCATTTAATGACTGTGTGATTCAATTCACGGCAGCACTGATTCCCCCCCCTTTTTTTTTTAAATTTGATTTATATGCCGCCCTTCTCCGGAGACTCAGGGCGGCTTACAATGCGTTAAGCAAGAGCCTTCATACTTTTATATATTGTATACAAAGTCAGCTTATTGCCCCCACAAACTGGGTCCTCACCAATTTACCCACCTTAGAAAGGATGGAAGGCTGAGTCGACCTTGAGCCTGGCTAGGATTGAATTCGCAGAATTACAGGCAGCTGGATGTTAATTGCTGCCTTTAATAGGAGGCATTAGCCCCCTACGCTACTCAGGCTCCTTAACCACCATGGCAATAAAGATTGTAAAAATTGGGTGCGACTCACTTAACAACCACAATGAAAATTCTGGTCCTCGTTGTGGTTGTAAGTCGAGGATTACTTGAATTGAAATGATCAAAATCGTTTGCTTCTCATTCATCATCTTAAGATCAGGGTTCGAACCGGTCTTACCGACACACGCTCCGCTCGGCGACAACTTGTATCCTGAAGAGCATTCACACCGGTAACTGCCGGGGATATTTAAGCAATCGGCATTTCGTTGGCAGAGATTTTCCCCTCCGCTGCATTCATCGATGTCTGCCAGGAGACGGAAAAAGAGAAAGAAAAATTTCAGCAAGAGAGAGAAGGACGAATGCCTCCCCGATTTTGGTCTGAACACCTGTCTCCCCACACCTTCTCTCGGTCGCTCGGATATACGGGTAGTCCTCGACATACGACAGTTCACTTAGTGACCATTCGAAGTTACAACGGGACTGAAAAAAAGAACCTATGGCCGGTTTTCACCCAATCATTGCAACATCAAAATTTGGATGCTTGACAACTGACTCAAATTTATGACGGTTGCAATGTCCTTTTGAGACCTTCTACCAAGCAATCAACGGGGAAGCTACATTCACTTAACAAATGTGGTAGGAAAAAATTGTAAAACGGGACAAAACGCCCCTGACAAATTTCTCCCAATTAGCAACATAAATTTCGGGTTCCCTTGTGTATATTCCCTCATTTCCTGGAGGAAACGGACTACCTGGATCCCTAACAATCTGGCTTCAGGCGCGGCCACAGCACAGAAACGGCATTGGTCGCCTAGTGAATGATCTCTGGCGGGCTTGTGATGGGGGTTGTTCCTCCATCCTGGTCCTTCTTGACCTCTCGGTGGCTTTCGATACCATCAACCATGGTATCCTACTGCAGTGACTCAGGGGGTTGGGGATAGGAGGCACTGTGTTGCAGCGGTTCTCCTCCTACCTCTCGGGCCGCTCGCAGTTTGTATCGGCGGGGAGTCAGAGATCCTCCCAGCAGCCTCTCACTTGTGGAGTGCCTCAGGGATCGGTTCTCTCCCCCCTGCTCTTTAACATCTACATGAAGCCGCTGGGTGAGATCATTCGTGGCTTTGGGGTGAGGTATCACCAATACGCGGATGATACCCAGCTTTACATCTCCACCCCGGGCCACTCTGGGGATGCCCTTTCTATGATGTCCTGAACAGGCTCAGACTGAATCCTCCCAAGACTGAGTGGCTCTGGGTGCCAGCATCTCGAGATACCATCGCTAGCGATCGATGGGGAGATCCTTACCCCATCCGATAGGGTTCGCAATTTGGGAGTCCTCCTGGATTCTCGGCTATCCTTGAATGACCATCTGACGGCCGTAACCAGGGGGGCTTTTGCACAAGTACGTCTTGTGCACCAGTTGCGCCCTTTCCTAGGCCGAGATGCCCTCGCCACAGTCACTCATGCCCTCGTTACTTCTCGGTTGGATTACTGTAACGTCCTCTACATGGGGCTGCCCTTGGAATGCATTCGGAGACTCCAGTTAGTTCAGAACGTGGCCGCGCGGGTAGTTATGGGGGCTCCTCGTTACTCCCGTGTTACACCTCTCCTGCGCTGGCTACCAGTTGTTCTCCAAGTCCGTTTCAAGGTGCTGGTGCTTACCTATAAAGCCCTACATGGCTTAGGCCCGGGGTACTTACAGGACCATCTCTTGCCTTCCTCCCATCGTCCGGTGCGCTCCCACAGAGCGGGCCTCCCCGGGTGCCGTCAGCCAAACAATGTCAGCTGGCGGCCCCCAGGGGGAGGGCTTTCTCTGTCGGAGCCCTGACCCTCTGGAATAGTTTGCCCACCAACCTCAGGATGGCCCCCGACTTCCTCTCCTTTCGCCGTGGACTAAAGACATGGCTGTTCCAACAATTATCTGATCGTGGGGCTGTATAGTTTTATAATGATTTTTATTGTGGATTTTAATTTATTTTAATTATGTTTATTGTGATTTGTATTGGCGATTGTTGTATGTAAGCCGCCCTGAGTCCTCAGGGAGAATGGCGGCATATAAATCACAAAAATAAATAAATAAATAAATATTGAAAACTGCATCTTTGTCATTGTGGCTTCTCCGCACCACACCAGCAACAAGGATAAGGATAAGGATTAGGATAATTTTATTTCTATATCGCCCCTCTCCAGAAGGATTCGGGGCGGTGTACAGCCAGGTAAAAACACAATACAAATATCACAATTTAAATTTAAAAATTATTAAAAATATTAAACTTAAGGCCGAAATTAGCTAAAAACCCAGAAATTTAAGAGCTCCAAAAATTAAAACTCAATTATGAAGTTAGCCCTGCCTGTTGGAAGAGCAGGGTCTTAAGAGCACAGCGGAAAACTCGGAGGTCAATGATCATGCGTATGTCTGGGGGCAGTTCATTCCAAAGGGCAGGGGCCCCCACAGAGAAGGCTCTCCCCTTGGGTGTCGCCAGCCAACATAATTTGGCTGACGGCACCCTGCGGAGTCCCTCTCTGTGGGAGTGAACTGGTCGGTGGGAGGCTATCGGTGGCAGAAGGCGGTCTCGTAGGTACCCAGGTCCTAAGCCATGGAGCGCTTTAAAGGTGGTAACCAACAAGACATCAAATCTTATTTTTTGCCTATTGTCCATGTTAGAGGAGAACCAAAGGGGAAGGGGGAGGGGGGGAGGGCGAGGGGAGAAAAGGGAGGGGGCTTTGATTGAGCAGCCATTCCTTCCCTTTGACTGTTTTAGCCCCCCCTGCCCCCGTGGACACCCCTGTCCTGAAATCTGAGTCCTTGTTTAGCAACCATTCCTTTTGTGACCATTAGGTAGTCCTTGACTTACAACAGTTCATTTAGTGACCGTTCGAAGTTACAAAGGCACTGAAAAAAGTGACTTATGGCTGTTTTTCACACTTACGACTGCTGCAACATCCCCAGGGTCACTTGATCAGAATTCAGACGCTTGGGCAACTGATTCATATTTATGACGGTTGCTGGGTCCTGGTGTCACCTTTTGCGACCTTTGGACAAGCAAAGTCAACGGGGAAGCCAGATTCACTTAACAACCATGTTGCTAACTTAACAACGGTGGCAAGAAAGGTTGTAAAATCAGGCACAACTCACTTAACAACTGTCTCACTTAGCAACAGAAATTCTGGGCTCAACTGTGGCTGTAAGTCAAAGACTACCTATAGTTGCACCCATCACAATGTCCCTCCATCACTTGATCACCAGCAATGAGCTTCCCTGCCGACTTCCCCCACGCAAAGTCAATGGGGAAGCCAGCGGGAAGTCAGAAATTGCCCTCACAGAAATCACTGGACGACCGCAAGCAGAAGTGATGCAACTGCTGTCGTTCAGTTGGAGCAATCACAAGACATTGTTCTTTTCAACTGTACCACTTAACAACGGAGATGTCGGTCCCAATGGCTGTCGCTAAGTGAGGACTACCTGTATTTACCAAGAAATTAAATGATATTCATGGCAGGTGCAGCTGTATCTCCCCGGTCGTTTCTTCTTCCTGTATCACCACTCGCCCAATCCATTCACCACTTTTATCCTACTTTTCACATTTCCCTTTGGAGGTCACCCCCCCATCCTTAAATGGCAGCCCCGACTCTGACCTTCACAGATCAGCAAGATGTTGTTGTAACTGAAGCCGATGGGGCATTCGCAGCGGAAACTGCCGATCTGATTGATGCAGACGCCATTGGTGCAAATGGCTGGAATCTCACTGCACTCATCAATATCTGCATGGAAAGATGGAGGGGGTGGAAGAGGGTGGGGCCAGTTGGACAGAAGCCCCGCCTTCTTTTCAAAGGGGTGGGATGTGTGTAACACAAGGCTGAGCATGAGCAAAAGACACCCCATCCCCCATTTAGCTGTGGGAACCATGGGATCAACTGAATTTTGTAAAGAATTGTGTGGGATTCAAACGTTCCCACTGATTTATTTTCTGTTTTAATGCTTTCTTGTCAGGGAATTAATTGTGCAGCCGGTGTCCAGATGAAGTCAGAGATGCTGAAACAAACTTATAGTTTGATATAAATACATATATTTTATATCAATATATAGAGCAAACTAGATAGTCAGGCAAACAGGAACATCATGAGATAAATCCCAGAGCACACAGGGCACACAGAAGAAAAAGGCGGGAAAACAGGGAAACTCCCCCTTTACCTCCACACAACCAATCACAGCGTTGGTTGCCTCATGCAGGAGCCACCCCTCCCCCAATAACCATAACTGTGTGTTCTGGCTCACTGCACAACCCTTCACTGCTCCAGCTACTACATTTAACTTTAAATATCTTAATAATTTATGACTTGTGTTCTTATTTCTATTGCTTTTAGGATTGTTTTCACTTTTTAAAAAAACAGTGTTTTTTTAAAGGCAAGAATCATTCATCTTAAAAAGAAAATCAAAAATTAAAAGTACACGCTAGGTTTTGTTTTTCTTAGAAACTCTTCTTAGTTTATAATTGTTTTAATATTTAGGTTGGATTGACACACTGACACAAACATCACGCTCGATGGAAAGGTGTCAGCTGTGGGTCACACAAAGTTTGAGGGACACTCACCAATTGGTTTCCCTGTGTGAATGTCGATGATGAAGCCGGGCGCTTGGTTGCCGCACAGGATCTGGTATTCCGCTAGAAAAGAAAAACTCATGTTTCTCCAGAGGCATTTCCTTGCAAGAGTTTAGGCAAGAACGATATCTGAAAAGCTCAGGAGGATCTTCAGTCAACACAACATATGCACACACTTTAAACTCAAGAACACACTAAGGGCAGAAGCTTGTCCACCTCAAGGACAAAACACCAAGACACAAACTGAGCAACGTGGTAGATGCAGCACAATGCAGTGAGCCCTGTGCAGATTTGTATGCTGGGGAAACAAAACAGCCACTTCACAAACGCAAGCCACAACCTAGGAGAACAAACCCATCAGGACTGGATTCAGCAGTCCGTCTGCATTTACAAGACAAAGGCCGCTCTTTTAAAGACAACGAAGTCCACGTTTTGGACAGAGAGGACCACTGGTTCGAAAGAGGAGTCAAAGAGGCCATCTATGTCAAAAACTGAACAGCCCTCTCTCAACAGAGGTAAAGGGTTATGACATCATCTTTCTCCAGTCTACAACACAGACTTTTCAGCAGTTCCAAGAAGGCTCCATACCCATTTGCACTAGTCAAGTGACCCTGAGGACACAGATAAAACCTAAAAGAGCTTGGCCAGCTCAGCAGACTAATGCATTGTAATTAACTCCAGTTGTCTACAATTACTGCAAGTTCGAATCTCACCAGGCTCAAGGTTGACTCAAGCCTTCCATTCTTTCTAAGGTAGGTAAATTGAGGACCCAGTTTTTGGGGGCAATAGTCTGACTTTGTATAAAATATACAAAAGTATGAAGGCTGTTGCTTAACGCATTGTAAGCCGCCCTGAGTCTCCGGAGAAGGTGGCATATAAATCTAATTAAAAAAAAAAGTTGCCTCAACGACTCTCTAAAAGGATGCAAATGACCAGGTGTCCGCAAGGAGTATAAATCCTTCCATTCCCACCATTCAGTCAGACCTGAAGAAGCTTCTTGGATGTGAAGCGAAACATCCTCCAAAGAAAAAACAGAAAGTCTAGTTGCCTCTTGAAAAAGCACCCTTGGGACAACCATGACCTGGATGACTGAGAATCTTCATAGACCTTGAGCAACTCAGGTGTAGATAAAAGAGAATATCCGTAGCTCAAAGTTGAACTGTGAGGCCCTCGGTGCTCTCTGTGCTAGGTTGTTTTCTTGCCGTCAGACATCAGCCACCATCAAATTGGCCATCGACAGGCACATAGAGATAAACAACATCTACGTATCATTCAAAAGAGACGGCCCAGAAGGAAACCAAAAGGCCAAAGCGCCTCCTTGCCAGCAATCAACACACAGATTGGTAGGGATTAACACCAGGTTTAACATTAGACTGATCATCCAGAAGCAAACGGTATGCTAATCAAGGAACGGCTAAACAAGCTAACAGTGGACAGGCTAATCAAGGAACCACCAAGACAACTCTCACCAATAATGACAGGCCAGGCCACTAGAATAGAAACAGAGCAAACCCCACTCCTTTCTAGCACTGATAATGGTATCTAGTTGGGTAATAAAATGTCTGTAAGAAAATCAGCAAGCTCAGACAACAGTAAGGACTCAAAGGAGCCTGTGTAGCGTAGAGGGCTAATGCCTCCTACTAAAGGCAGCAATTAACACCAGCTGCCTGTAATTTCTCTGAGTTCAATCCTAGCCAGGCTCAAGGTCGACTCAGCCTTCCATCCTTTCTAAGGTGGGTAAATTGAGGACCCACTTTGTGGGGGCAATAAGGTGACTTCGTATAAATATACAAAAGTATGAAGGCTATTGCTTAACGCATTGTAAGCCGCCCTGAGTCTCCGGAGAAGGGCGGCATATAAATCAAATTAAAAAAAAAAAGTCCTCCTCCTCCTCCCCCCCTGAAAATTGCACTCCCTAGTAGGACTGATGATGTTGCCTAGTTTGGTAATGAAACATCTGCAAAAAAGCAAACAAGCTCAGAGACCACCCAGGACCCCACAACTCGGGTTTAGTCCAGGCCATATCCAAGCTACTCTGGCTGAAAAACTACAAGTAATCCTCAAGTTACAGCTGGTGACCGTTGAAATTATGACGACCCAAAGGTACTTACAACCCAGTTCCAAAGGTCTGACAGCTATCCCCCTGGTCATACGACCACATTTTGGGCACTCCGACAACTGGCCTGCATTTGCGACCATTTGCAGAGTCCCACAGACTGTGGTTTAAGATGTTTTTGCAAAAAAAAAAAAAGGCATTTCCTGCTGGGGCTTTTTTGGCAAAAACTCCTCCTTGTGAACCATGGGTTCGCTTAACGAACACCGTGTTTGCTTAACGGCTGTGGATTCACTTAACGACCATGATGCCTGGCTTAACGAGCACAGAGGCAATGCGGCAGAGGGGCCACTCACAGCTGGCCGGCGTGGGGCAGGGCTCACAGGGCTTGTTCCAGGCTTTGCCGATGTTGTAGGAACAGCAACACATCTTCTTGGTCATGTTGAAGGAGAGCTCGTTCTCACAGGTGTCGTTGTAGTTCCGGTAGCAAAGGCTCTTCCGCATGTCTGAAAGGAAGGCGGCCGGGGAATGTCAGCAGGCGAAGAGGCCCAGCCCCCAGCCCCAAAGGCCACTGCCCCACCTGCCTCCGTTTGGTAGAGTCCGATCTGTTTGGGAGGAGCCGAGACATTTTAAGAAGTGCCTCCACTAAGACCTGCTTATCTCTCTCTCTCTATTTCTATCGCTATGTTCTCTATGTCTAGATCTATGTCTATTTGTCATCTCCCTCTCTCTCATCTATCTATCTCTCATCTTCCTATCATCTATCTACATATCTGTCTGTCTGTCTGTCTGTCTGTCTGTCTGTCTGTCTGTCTATCTATCTATCTATCTATCTATCTATCTATCTATCTATAGTATCTCTCTCTCTCTCTCATCTTCCTATTTTCTACTGATCTGTTTCTATCTGTCTGTCTTTCCGTCTATCATCTCTCTCTCTCTCTCTCATCTACCTACCTACTATCATTATCTATCCCTCTTTCTCTCTCTATCCATCCATCCATCCTTCCTTCCACCTTTTCTTCTCTCATTTAACTATCACTCTATCACTCTCTCTCCTATCTATCTATCTATCTATCTATCTATCTATCTATCTATCTATCTATCTATCTATCTATCTATAGTATCTCTCTCTCTCATCTTCCTATCTACCTATTTTCTACTTATCTATCTGTTTCTATCTGTCTGTTTTTCCGTCTATCATCTCTCTCTCTCTCTCTATCATCTACCTACCTACCTATCATTATCTATTCCTCTTTCTCTCTCTATCCATCCATCCATCCTTCCACCTTTTCTTCTCTCTCTCATTTATCTATCAATCTATCTATCTATCTATCTATCTATCTATCTATCTATCTATCTATCTATCTATCATCTATCTATCTATCTATCTATCTATCTATCTATCTATCTATCTATCTATCTATCTATCTACCTAATTGTCATTATCTATCCCTCTTTCTCTCTATATTCATCCATCCATCCATCCATCCATCCTTCCACCTTTTCCTCTCTCTCTCATTTATCTATCACTCTATCTATAGAGTGATAGATAACTCTATATCTCTCTCTTCTTTCTATCTATCTATCTTCCTTCCTTCCTTCCTTCCTTCCTTCCTTCCTTCCTTCCTTCCTTCCTTCCTTCCTTCCTTCCTTCCTTCCTTCCTTCCTTCCTTCCTTCCTCCCTCCATCCATCCCCCTCTCTTTTTCTCTATCTAAACCAATTTGAATTATGGGATGGGGATATGAAAATCAGCATCTGAGACATGATTGCCTTCATGTCCAACTTAGGGTTTTCCTGAAGCTGCTTGGACTGACCACCACTGGAGGCCGGAAGATGACTAGGTGGATCCTGATCCCTTTGAGACTTTATTTAAAAAGTCTCTCAGTTTTGGGGGAAAAAAAAGCCCAAACCACAGAATCCTCCTCTTCTCTCTGTTTGACGTGGAATCTCCAGAGATAAGGGCAGTCTATCTTTTGATAGCTAGGTTAGTCTATGGGTCCCTCATCCTAGCTTTTCAGCTGAGTTACCTGGAAGGCCGTCCAGCCATTGTAGGAGACTGAGGCTGATTGCTCCCTCACCCCATTTGCCCCTCTCCTCCCTTTGAGCCCACCCTGCAGGGCCATCCGTACCCATACAGTTGTTCCCTCCGTTGACTTGCATGTACTCTGGGGGGCACACGCAGGTGTAGTTGCCGAGTGTGTTGTAACAGGTCCCTGGCCCGCAGATGCCGATGTGAGCAGAGCACTCATCGATGTCTGGAAAAGAAATATCAAAGGTTGGGAGAACAGGGACCAAAAAGCAGGTCAGTCGGTCACCAGTCCCAGGACGAGGGTGTGAAATCTGCAGAAGGGGGTCCCTGCTGGGGGGAAAATTATCTTAGGAGACAGGAGGGAGACCCCCCAAGACATAAAAACTTTAAGAGGGCGCAGATGGAAAGGAGGGTGTAGGAAGCGACTCAAAAGAGACCCTCCCTAGTTTTCCAGATAGTAAAGAGGGGGCAGAGGAAGAGAAAGATTCTGTTAATATAACCTTACAATAAAGATAGTGACATAAAAACTATAAGAGGGTGCAGATAGAAAGGAGGGTGTAGGAAGCGACTCAAAAGAGACCCTCCCTAGTTTTTCAGTTAGTAAAGAGGGGGCAGAGGAAGAGAAAGATTCTGTTAATATAACCTTACAATAAAGATAGTGACATAAAAACTATAAGAGGGTGCAGATAGAAAGGAGGGTGTAGGAAGTGACTCAAAAGAGACCCTCCCTAGTTTTCCAGTTAGTGAAGAGGGGGCAGAGGAAGAGAAAGATTCTGTTAATATAACCTTACAATAAAGATAGCGACATAAAAACTATAAGAGGGTGCAGATGGAAAGGAGGGTGTAGGAAGCGACTCAAAAGAGACCCTCCCTAGTTTTCCAGATAGTAAAGGGGAGGAAAAGAAAGATTCTGTTTATATAATCTTACAATAAAGATAGAGACATAAAAACTATAACAGAGTGCAGATGGAAAGGAGGGTGTAGGAAGCGACTCAAAAGAGACCTTCCCTAGTTTTCCAGAGAATAAAAGGGGAGGGGGGAGAGAAAGATTCTGTTAATATAACCTTACAATAAAGATAAGAGTTAGTAATCCTGGCTGGCTTATCTTGCAGGGCTAAAAGATCCTGCCAATCATTTTAGAAGCTGAGGTCTCCCAAAGACACTAAGCCACTTTAAGATGGGTGGACTTCAACATAGCATTGCTGGCTGGGGAATTCTGGGAGTTGAAGTCCACCCATTTTAAAGGGATCACGGTTGAGAGACCCTACTCTTAAGTGAATGCCATCTTGACTTTTTTGACGAACCCCAGTATTTCACTTGAGTGGGCAAAGGGTCGACCCTCCTTCCCCACAGCTCACCCCCCCACTCCCCCCCACAGACCCACCTTCGCAAATACGGGTGTCCTCATTCAGGTAATAGCCCGGGGGGCACTCACACTGGAAGCTCCCAAAGGTATTGACACAATTGCCACCTTGGCAAAGGCCTGGCAGCTCCTGGCACTCGTCTATGTCTGTGAGAGAGAGGAAACGAAGATCAAGGGTCTGACATTTTTGGGGGGGTGGGGGGGAGTGGAGGATGGGTCTCCGTCTCTCTCTCTCTCCCCCCCCCAAAATGGGACCGCAGAGAAAATTAGTGCAAAGACACAGATGGAGAACAGTGTGTGTTTATCATTCTTTTTAGTCATAAATAATTATTAATTAATGTAACTAATGCAGTCACATAGTTATTATTATTATTATTATTATTATTATTATTTAATTATTATTATACATATTCATTGAACATGAATAGGCAGATCTGGATGTTTGATGGTGTTACAGATATTGTAATTATTATTATTACATATTATAATATATATTACATATATTATATGTATTATAATATATATAAAATAATATATATATATATATATTATTAATTATAAATAATAATAATAATAATAATAATAATAATAATAATATAATTTTATAATTATATTTAATTATAATTATATTTATATTTATAATTTTATATAATAAAAAATCACAAAGTACCGGGTCTTACAAATTGAAGTTGAGCGACTGTGGAAAAAGAAATTGTGTGTTGTCCCGATTGTAATTGGAGCCCTTGGAGCAATACCCAAAGGGCTACACCACCATTTAGAAATTCTAAATTTACCGGACTTGAACATTTTGACTCTACAAAAAACCACCTTACTTGGAACAGCTTATATCCTCCGACGATACCTTAACAGTTCCTAGGTCCTTGGTTAGGACTCGAGCTGCTGAGTATTAACCAGCTTCAAAGGCTGTGAATCTCACTACAGATTAAATAATAATAATAATAATAATAATAATAATAGATAAAGGTTGATACCTAGAATGCTGGCAGCAACCCATATCAACCATTAGCACCAGTCAATGGTATTTGTGATGCATTTTTGAATGTTCAGTTGACTGAGTTTCATATTTAATGAATAAAGTTAATAATAATAATAATAATAATAATAATAATAATAATAATAATAGATTTTTAGCCCATCCTTATAGGTAGTCCTTGACTTACAACAGTTCATTTAGTGACTGTACAAAGTTACAACATCCGTGAAAAAAGCAGTTTATGACCGTTTTTCCACACTTAAGGACCGTCGCAGCATCCCTGCGGTTACGTGATTGAAATTCAGACCCTTGGCAACTGACTCACATTTATGACGACCGCAGTGTCCTGTGTGTTTGTGTGTGTGTATCATGAGTTCCCCTTTTGTGACCTTGTGACGATCAAAGTCGATGGGGAAGCCCTGAACGACGGTGTTGCTAATTTAACAACTGGAGTGATTCACTTAACAAATGTGGCAAGAAAAGTCATAAAATGGGACGAAACTCACTTAACAACCGTCTCGCTGAGTCACAGAAATTTGGGGCTCTGTTGCGGTCGTACGTCAAGGACTGCCTGTACACATGTTTCATTTTTGTAATTATTGTACGCTTCTTTATATTATATTATTCCTCTATATTATACGATTTCTTAACGTAAGACGGGCAGTCCTCGACCTATGTAGCAATACACATAATTGGACTCTGTTATTTTAAAATCTAAATGAATATATAAAGAACGAAGCTTCTCTTTTGTTCGGGGTGAAGGTGGAGGAACGTACACCCCGTACAAATTCAAATGAGGCTTTTTCTGACTTTCTGGCACACAGAGCCCAAAATGTTTGCACGGTTCCCTTGGGGCTGCCTCAAATTTTCATTATCTGAAACCTTCCGGGCAAAAATGTTCAGCCTTTTTTTCTGGAGAGTCGCTTGAAGAATGGCACCAGAATTACAAATGGGTTCCAAGCGTACATACCAAATGGCCTTAACATTGCAAATAACTGACTAATTAATTTGAATTGCAGCAGAGATCCGAAAGCGTGCCAACTCCTGATTAAAGGATCAACCCAGACAATCAATCCAATTCAATATTTTGCTTTATTCTGCAGCCAAAATGGATGCTTCTCTCCCTCTCTCTCTCTCTTGTTTTTTAGCTCTTCCCACAGCTCATCATCTCCATAAAAATGATGCCCTCCGAATGTTCTTTTAAAGCCTGGAAATTTTTCCCAGGACTGCCACTAGTAACGGGATGCGTTTTTAATGTGCAAAGGTTTTGGCATCAAAAGATATGCTCCGGCGCTGAATTTCAGAGGGTCTCTAAGTTCAGGAGGGCCCAAGAGATCCTTTTCAGCCCCCCCCCCCCCCCCGAAGCCCAAATGATCAACTGACCTACCTTCCAAAATGACCGTGATGGGATTTGGCCGGAAGCCTTCGCCGCCCGGACAGAGGGTCTTGTATTCGGCTGTAGGGTGAGAAATGAATTCCAGATGGAGTTTAGATTTTGGGAGTATCTTTATTTCAAGCTTGGTGGTCACTTTAAAATGGGTGGATTACAACTCCCAGAATTCCCCAGTCAGCCATTTCTGGCTGGGGAATTCTGGGAGTTGAAATCCACCTGTCTTAATTATAAACACTTTATTAAACTTTTATTACATTAAAAACATAAAAAATTATTTCTCAACAACAGCTAATTGTGGTGTTTTTCTTGTGACAATAATTCGTGCATTATTTGCAAAAATTAAATTGTGCATACTTACATTCTAATTTTATCTATTACTTGTACTTAATAACTATCTATCTTCAATCTATCTCCGTTCTATCTAGTTATACCACTGTTCCCACACATTGTAAAATATTGATGTCTCTATCTTTTAAGCTCAGCGTTAATTTGTCCATTTCTGTGCAATTCATGACCTTTTGTATGGTTAATATATGTAGTACTAGATATTTTGTGCCTTATATATATATTTTGAAGATCCCCAATAGGAAGAGTTCCGGTTCTAAGTCTAATTGTTCGTTAGTAATTTCCTGTAGCCAATCTTTAATTTTTAGCCAATATTTTCGAACCTTGGGACAGGACCACCACATATGGTAGTATGTTCCCTCTTTCTTTTTACATTTCCTACATTTCCTACATATACACCTCAAGGGGGTAAGTGCTACCTGTAGAACATTTTATATGCCTTTTCTTTATATGCTGCTGATTTTGTTAGTTTATGGTTTCTGTTCCATATGTTCCCCCAATCTGATAGTTTTATGTTATGTCTATCTGTCTTAAAGTGACCACCAAGGTTGAAAAATATAGATTTTTGAAACAGCTTTCTATTAAAAGAGACCTTGAAGCACTTTTAAATTAAGATAATTCTGATTCCTTTTGAGTCTGGGGTCCTCTTCCCGCCCCCCAGCCTCCTTCACAGGCGAAGCAATGAAGCAGATCAGACCAGCTTGTGAAGAAGGGGATAAATGAGATTGTTCTGCTTCTCGGATTTGCCCCTGGGGAACGCTCAGGGGTCAACAAATCTAGGGTGTCAAGGATGTGAGCTGTCTTCAGAAAGAAGATCAAAATCTCCTAGGCAGGAGATGTAAAGTTAACCATCATCTGCATATTGATGATGCTTCAGAAGAAAAGAATAACAGAGTTGGAAGGGACCTCAGAGGTCTTCTAGTCCAACCCCCTGCCTAGGCGGGAAACTTGATACCATCGCAGACAAATGGTGGTCCAATCTCTTCTTAAAAAACCTCTAGTGTTGGAGCATTCACAACTTCTGGTGGCAAGCAGTTCCACTGATTAATTGTCCTCACTGTTAGGCAGTTTCCCCTTAGTTCTCTCCTTGATCGCTTCCCATATCTTGCTTCTTCTCCTGCCTTCAGGGGCTTTGGCGAATAAGCTGACCCCCTCTTCTTTGGGGCAGCCCCTCATATATTGGAAGATGCTATCATATCTCCCCTGGTCCTTCTTTTCATCCCATGGTGTCGGTTGGTCTCACCTGGTGGTTTCATGCAGATGTTAAAAAGGTGGGGGGAGATCTATCAACACCAATCGGGACCAGCTTTGGAGAAAGGATTCAAACCAGTGCTGGGCTGTGCCGCCCAGCCTCAGATCTTTTAGCCGTCCCCAAAGGATACCACGGTTGATGGTATCAAATGCCACCGAGAGGCCAAAAAGGATAACAGAATAATGTAAATATGGGACAGTTGGTACGAGTGGATAAATCAATGGAAAAGAAGGTAAAGTCAAAATTTAGTAAGAAATTAAAAGTAATAATCATACACCGTCATTAAGATAAATGAGGAAATAGGTCACTATGTACTTATATATATTACATATATTTAGTTTGTTTGCTGTGATTAGCATTGCTGATTGTACTTTTAAGGTTGTGAATGTTTTATACAATTTTATCTTTTTAAATTTAATAAAGTTTGTTTATAAAAAAAGGATAACAGAATAACAACAGGGGTGGGATTCAGCTGGTTCACCGGATGCTAATTTTACATCTGGTTCGCTGAACTGGTAGTTCCAAGGCCCCGCCCACCCCTCCTCTCCCTGGACTCTTCATGCGGCCCGTTCTGGATGCCAAGTAAGTGCAGGGCCCACATGGAAGCTTTGGGAGGCGGAACCCGAGGAGGCTGTTTTCGCCTTCCTGGAGGCTTGAGGAAAACCTCCGGAGTCTGGGGAGGGTGAAAATTCCCCCCCCCCACTGTGGTGCAGGAGGCTGAGTAGGCCACGCCCACCATGGCCACATCCACCCAGCAACCGGGCAGGAACAGGTTGCTACACTTTTTGAATCCCACCTCTGACACCGCCTTCTGCCACCAATAGCCTCTCACCGACCAGTCCGCTCCCATAGAGAGGGGCTCCTCAGGGTGCCGTCGGGCAAGCAGTGTCGACTGGCGGCCCCCAGGGGGAGAGCCTTCTCTGTGGGGGCACCTGCCATCTGGAACGAGCTCCCCCCGGACATACGGAGGTATCCCGGATCTGCGCACTTTTCGCCGTGCTCTCAAAACATTTTTCTTCCAGCAGGCTGGCCTGGCCTAACTCTCCCTTTTAAATTTTTAAAATTGCTTTTAATCTGTCTCATAAATTGGGTGTTTTAAATTTGTCTTTGGGCCAAAACATTTAATAATTTTAATGGGTTTTTAACGTTTGTATTGTCTGTATTTTATCTTGGCTGTTCACCCCCCTGAGTCCTTTGGGAGTAGGGCAGTATATAAATTTGATAAATACATAAATACATAAATAAATAAATAAATAACAGAATAAAACAGAATAACAGAGTTGGAATCTCATTCTTGGATGAGAAGCGCAACATTTTCAAGAAAAAAGAAAGGTAAGTCCAGTTTCCTCTTGAAAAAAAGCACCTTTGGGGTGAGAAGGGATTGGACAGTCCTTAGTCCGGGATGAGATTGGCAGGGTCTCCTGCTTGAGAAGGGGTAGGACTAGAAGACCTCTCAGGTCCCTTTGCAAATCTGTTCTTCTGTTTTTCAAGGACACCGGGGCATGATCTGACCAGGATAGAGGGGATACTGACAGATTCCCCCCAACTAGATCACCTTGCCACTATTCTGACAAGATTGTTGGCGGTTTTGTTTTGAAGTTTTATTGTGTTGCTACTTCAGTGCCTGCAAGCCTCCCGCAGGAAATCAACCGCACAAATCAATTGGTCCAGCGATTCAGCCCCGGCACGACTGCCCTACTCACTGGTGTTGGCCGCCGGGCAGAGCTCGCAGGGATTCCCCCAGGCCCTGCCCAGGG
Source organism: Coluber constrictor foxii (assembly GCA_038048745.1). Taxonomy (NCBI): domain Eukaryota; kingdom Metazoa; phylum Chordata; class Lepidosauria; order Squamata; family Colubridae; genus Coluber; species Coluber constrictor. The sequence goes on along the minus strand of CM075958.1, from coordinate 3,985,448 downwards.
AGCAGCAGCAGGAAGCCCGTGTAACGCCCACACCGATTTCAGCACTGCACGAGATCCCGCCGTCGCCGCGGTCTTGCGTGTCCAGGAAACAGTTCCCCACTCGGGTGTCTGGGCAGGAAGGGGAGAGGGAGGGAAACAGAAGGAGAGTGAAGGAAAACTGCAGGAGGCAGAGGGAGATGACTTACTTAGAATAAGTAATTCATTGTCACTTTGAATGTACACTAATCGGCCTACATTAAAAAGAAATTTTGTTGCGTAGAGCTCTCCAAAGCCCACCACCCCCATCTCCAATAGACATTGCATAAACGCGAGAAAACAAATAAACAAATGCAAAAATTATGCATATATCCACGTATACTATATGACACAGAGAGACAACATAGTCTAGTACGGATGTCTACATGTACATGGCGAGAAAAACGAATCTTGTGAGTTTACCCGACGGATGGCCAAGGGAACAAAGCTGTTACAGAATCTGGTAGTCCTGCTACAAATACTTTGAAACCTCCTCCCAGAGCGGAGCGACAGAAACAGTCCGTAAAGTGGATGTGTGGGATCTCTGACAATGCTTCCAGCTCTAAGCACATAGCGCTTATAAGCAGTATCCTGAATGCTGGGAAGTGAGCTTCCTATGATCTTCTCCACTGTCCTCACCACTCTCTGTAGGGACTTTCTATCTGAGGTGCTACTGCTACCGAACCAAACAGGGATGCGGTTTGTTAAAACGTTATTATGGCTCTGTAAAAAAGTGGCGAGGACAAGAAGGAAAAAGATGCTCTCCTCATCCATTGCAGGAAATGCAGGCACTGGTTTGCATGCTTCACTAAGGATGCTGTGTGAAGAGTTCAGTTCAGATTGTTAGTTAGATGGCGCTGGGGGGCTTTAGGTCCAAGGGTGCATCAGAGACGCATATCAACAAGCTCTGCCTTTGCAAGGGGGTGGGGTGATAATTCTTTCTGGGACAGATCAGCTGAGGGATATGTTTTATCCCAATGCAACAGCCATCATGTCATCTATTAGCCGAGTGTTTCTCAGCCTTAACCATTTTAAGATGGCAGACTTCAACTTCCAGAATTCCCCAGCCAGACAGAATTCTGGGAATTGAGGTCCATGCATCTTAAAGTTGCCCATCCTATGCAAGGATGACCGACCCACTGACTGACAGACTCTTCTCCAGGAATGGAAAGAATTATAAGGCATATACAGGTAGTCCTCAATTGAGCCCAAAATTTCTGTTCGTTAAGGGAGTTTGCCCCATTTTACAACTTTTCCTTGCCACAGTTGTTGTTAAGTGAATCAGCAATCGAGTGAAGTGTAAATTAGTCACACGGTTGTTAAATGAAACTGGTTTCCCCACAGATTTTGCTTGTCAGAATGTCGCAAAAGGCGATCATGTGACCCCGGGACACGGCGATCGTCATAAATACGAATCAGTTTCCAAACATCTGAATTTTGAGTATAGGGAGGCTGCAACGGTTGTATAAGTGTGAAAAATGATCATAAGTCACTTTTTTCAGGGATGTTGTAATTTTGAGCTGCTGTAAGTCGAGGACTACCTGCAATTTAATTTAATAAGCAGAGAAATAAAAATAAATAAATAAAAAGGGATCATATGCGTTGTCTCTGACGAATTCTTGGCACCCCCTGGCAGGACAAAGTTCCAAATAGCGCAGTCTTGGAACGTGCTGGAATTTCTAGCATGTATACAGTATTGAAACAGCGATGTCTACACTGGCTGGGGCATGTCGTGAGAATGGCCGATGGTCGGATTCTGTGTGTGTGTGTGTGTATATATATATATGTATATGTAGGTCTTTGGTTATTCGGGTCTTCTCCCGCATAGAATTGGAAGTATCTTGGTGACGTTTTGACGAAGTCTCATTCGTCATCTTCAGGCTGGTGTTCTTGGCTTGGTGCTTCCAGGAGCAATGCGAGATTGCAGCTGACCCTTCCTTTTAACTGCTAGTGGAGGTGTGTTCTGATTGGTTAGGGGCTTGGCTGTGCTCTGATTGGATGGGGGGTTGGTTGTGTTCTGATTGGCTGGGAGTGTGTTCTGTTTGGGTGGGGGCTTGGTTGTGCTCGGCTTAGTCTGAGTTGCAGGGGGATTTGAGCTGGTGAGCTGCGTTGTTGTTGTTTGGCTTTGTGTTTGTGGTCGTGAGAGATTTTCATGGAGGGTGTTGGTCTGATTCATGTATGGATTGGAGGGGTTAAAAGTGGCTAATGATGCAGCTGCGGTCTGGCTTCTGGTCCTTGGTCGTGCCTCATTATCAGTGTGGGTTTGAGTCTGCTTTCTGCGTGGATGTGTGGTGGTGACATCTTGTGTGGCTCTTGTGAGTGTGGGTCTGGTGTCATTCATCGTGTTAGGGACTCGTTTTCCCCGTCCCGTTTCGAGAAGACTTGAATAACTAAAGACCTACATACAAACACCCGCGAAAACCTCAGAAAACATATATGTGTGTATGTGTGTGTATATATATATATATATATATATATATATATATATATATATATATGTATGTATGTATGTATGTATGTATGTATGTATGTTTTTGTAAGTCATCCTGGATCTCCACTAATGGAGGAGATATCACAAATCTCCAATTTTTTTGCCTTTCAGCAAAAATATTAATATATATATATATATATATATATATATATACACATACACACACTTAGGTCTTTGGTTATTCGGGTGTTCTCCCGCATAGAATTGGATGTGTCTTGGCGACGTTTCGATGAAGTCTCATTCGTCATCTTCAGGCTGGTGTTCTTGGCTTCGTGCTTCCAGGAGCATATACACACACACACACACACACACACACACACACACACACACACATATTTTCTGAGGTTTTCGCAGGTGTTTGTATGTAGGTCTTTGGTTATTCGGGTCTTCTCCCGCGTAAAATTGGAAGTGTCTTGGCGACATTTCGACGAAGTCTCATTCGTCATCTTCAGGCTCCTGGAAGCACGAAGCCGAGAACACCAGCTTGAAGATGACGAATGAGACTTTGTCGAAACGTCGCCAAGACACTTCCAATTTTACGCAGGAGAAGACCCGAATAACCAAAGACATATATATATATTTTAAATGAAGACCTCTCTTTGAGAAGGGTCCTATTCGGAACTTTGTTTTTACATGTAGGCTGGGGAATATGGGATTTGTAGTTCAAGGCACTGGGGGTAGGCCAAGTTGGGCCAGGTTGGTCTACATCTAACTAGGCCCTTTTGGGATGCATTTGAGGTATTCCCTGTGCAGATGTTCTGATCAACAGCTGGATTTGTTGCTATATTTTGGGTTTTTTAAAAAAAAATCTGTATTTAATGTTTTTAATATTTATGCTTTTAATTGGAAGCCTCTCCAAGTTGCTTTGCAGAGGGAGATGGGTGTAGAGGTGGGTTTTAGCCGGTTCTGACCAGTTCTGCAGAACCGGTAGCGGAAATTTTGAGTACTTTGGAGAACCGGGGATTTGGCAGTATCCTTCCCCTGGAGTAGGGAGCAAATGGAAATTTTATAGTATCCTTCCCCTGCCACGCCCACCAAGCCACGCCCACAGAACCAGTAGTAAACATTTTTGAATCCCACCACTGGATGAGTGGCATATAAGCTTATGGAATAAAATAATGATATGGTCGGCACCGCATGATGGGCCTGCCTGCACACACCGCCCGGAGACCCCGTGGGGATCCTCCTTACCCACACACCCCACTCCGGTGGGGTTCAGCTCGAAGTCCTGAGGACAGTTGCAGAGGTAGCTGCCTGGCGTGTTGACGCAAAGGCCGTTGATGCAGTTCACGGGATCGGCACACTCGTTGATGTCTGTCGGAGAGAGACGGGGAAAAGAGTTCAGCCCTCTCTGGGAATGGCTAATGGGGTCACTTCTTTGGCGGAAGGAGCTGCCCAATCGTGGGCACTGGCAACGCTGTGGCAGCAATCTGCCTGGTTTGTGTTTGCAAGAGAGGAATGGGCAGAGAGAAAGATCCTGAACAAAGACAGGGACATCCAGGGAGTAGGTGGCACGAGGAATTTACAGAATGGAATGGAATGGAATAGAATAGAGGATTAGAATAGAATATTAGAAAAGAACAGAACAGAATAGAATATTAGAATTAAGAATAGCGTATAATAGAGTAGAATAGAGTAGAATAGAGTAGAATAGAGCAGAATAGAATAGAATAGAATAGAATAGAATAGAATAGAATAGAATAGAATAGAATAGAATAGAATAGAATAAGGAATAGCATAGAGTAGAGTAGAGTAGAGTAGAGTAGAGTAGAGTAGAGTAAAGTAGACTAGAATAAGGAATAGAATAGAATAGAATAGAATAGAGTAGAGTAGAGTAGAGTAGAGTAGAGTAGAGTAGAGTAGAATAGAAAAAGGAATAGAATAGAATAGGGAATAGCATAGAATAGAGTAGAATAGAATAGAATAAGGAATAGAATAGAGTAGAATAGAATAGAATAAGGAATAGAATAGAATAGAATAGAATAGAATAGAATAGAATAGAATAGAATAGAATAGAATAGAATAGAATAGAATAGAATAGAATAGAATAGAATAGAATAAGGAATAGCATAGAATAGAGTAGAGTAGAGTAGAATAGAATAAGGAATAGAATAGAATAGTTCTTTATTGATTGGACACACAAAGAATTCGTCTAAGGTGCATAAGCTCAAATATAAACAGCAAGTAACAGGTCATAGGTCACCAATCATAGCTACAATCATTAATCCTAAATTAGAAGCAACCATTGATAAATCAGAAGAAACGAATAGGGGGAAAAAGCAGGCAAGAGGCAAAAAGCTGAGAAATGAGACAGTGCTGTGGGAATGAAGTGCTCAGAGGAGTGATGGCATCAGGGTTTGTGTGTGTAGAAACTCTCTTTGTGTCTAGTTGTTCTGGTGTGCAATGCCCTATAGATAGTGTCATCTTGAGGGTGTCCAGGATGCAAAGGGTCTGTAGATATTTTCCCAGCCCTCTTTTTGACTCGTGCAGTATACAGGTCCTCCATGGAAGGCAGGTTGGTAGCCATTCTGTTTTTTCTAATTATCTCTGAAGTCCATGTCTGTCCTCTTTGTTTGCTGCGCCAAACTAGACAGTTACAGAGGTGCAAATCAGAGTTGGGTTTCAGCAGGTTCTGACCAGTTCTGGAGAACCGGTAGCGGAAATTTTGAGCAGTTTGGAGAACCAATAGGAAAAATTCTGACTGGCCCCGCCCCCATCTATTCTCTGCCTCCTGAGTCCCAGCTGATCGGGAGGAAATGGGGATTTTGCAGTAACCTTCCCCTGGAGTGGGGAGGGAATGGAGCTTTTACAGTCGCATCGACTTCGCTTGTCGGAAGCCGGCTGGGACGGTCAAACGTGGCAACCGTCATGAATACATGTCAGGCGATCATGTGACCACGAGGATGCCGTGATGTCCGTGAAGTGAAAAGACCGGTCGCCAAGTCACGTTTTTCAGTGGCGTTCCAACTTTGGAAAGTGGCCAAAAGAAACGGCGGTAGGTCGAGGGCCAACTGTAGCAAGGATGGGTCCTTTCCACTCACCTGTGCAGTTCCCGCCACTCCTGTCCAGCTCGTATCCATCGTCACAGGCACAGCGGAACATCCCAGGCAGATTCTGGCAGGTGCCGAAGACGCAGATATTCTGGAAGGTGCATTCATCAATGTCTGAAAGGAAAAACCGCACATTGTGGGGCTTTAACCTCAACATTCTCGCTTCAAAGAGCTGCCAAAGGATGCCCATAACAATAGGAGCATCTGTCACATTCAAACATCTTGTCCATTCCTGAATCTGATTCCCACGGCCATCAACGCTCTGGCTCAACTTTTGAAAAGTTTAACAGAATAACAGTGGCACTTAGACTAAGCACAGTCCTTTAGCCCTCTCTCTTTTTTTTCCCCCAAAAAGTTTTTATTTTTCTTTATTTTTTAAACACATTTACATGTACAATCATTTATCCATCGTTTTTCATTCATCTTATCTTTTTTTTTTAAAATTTGATTTATATGCCGCCCTTCTCCGGAGACTCAGGGTGGCTTACAATGCGTTAAGCAATAGCCTTCATATTTTTGTATATTTATATTTTTATACAAAGTCAGCTTATTGCCCCCAACAAACTGGGTCCTCAATTTACCCACCTTAGAAAGGATGGAAGGCTGAGTCGACCTTGAGCCTGGCTGGGATTGAACTCGCAAGTAATTGCAGCAGCTGGATCTCAAATGCTGCCTTTGTAGGAGGCATTACTCCCCTACGCTACTCAGGCTCATTTTAACTTTCATTTTTCATTTTTACTTTTTCGGGGCTGCTCTTTTACCATTTATCTTTACCACAATCTTTCCTCTCCTTCTCCCCTTCCTTCCTCTTTCTCCTACTTTCTTCGTTCTTCCTCTCCTTCTCTTTCCTACTTCCCCTTCCCTTCCCCCACTCTTCTCTTCTTCCGCCCTTCTAGCCTTCTCTTCTGCTCCTCTTTCCCCTCTCTTTTCTTCCTCTCCTTTTCCCTTTCTTCTTTCTCTCCCTCTCCTCTCCTCTCTTCTCCCTTCCTCTCTCTCTACTCCTCCCCTCTCTCTTGTCTCCCTTTTCAGTTCAATCTAAAATGGTATTCGAGCAGCTCCGATTTCTTTATTCTCATTTCAATTTCTTATTTATTTATTTATTTCTTTATTTAATTCAATTTATAAACCGCCCTTCTCCTTACGGACTCAGGGCGGTGAACAGCCAGAATAAAACATAGTACATAAAAGTTAAAAACAATTAAAAATTATTAAATATCATTTGGCCGAGAATTAAAACAACCCAATTTAAAATCAAATTCAAATTTAAAAATGGAGGATGGGATCAGGCTAGCCCAGCTAGATGAAACAAGTGGGTTTTAAGGGCCCGACGAAAGGTCCGGAGATCTGGAATCCTACATATCTCCGGGAGTAGGTCATTCCAGAGGGCGGGCGCCGCCACAGAGAAGGCTCTCCCCCTGGGGGTCGCCAGCCGACACTGTCTAGCCGACGGCACCCGGAGGAGGCCCTCTCTGTGCGAGCGTACTGGCCGGTGGGAGGCTATTGGCGGCAGAAGGCGGTCCCGCAAGTACCCAGGTCCTAAGCCATGGAGCGCTTTAAAGGTGATCACCAACACCTTGAAGTGCACCCGGAAGACCACCGGGAGCTAGTGCAGCTCGCGCAGGAGAAGTCTCACATGGGAGCGCCACATCGCTCCCATAATTCCCCGCGCGGCCGCATTCTGGACCAGTTGGAGCCTCCGGGTGCACCTCAAGGGGAGCCCCATGTAGAGAGCGTTGCAGTAGTCCAGGCGGGAAGTCACGAGAGCATGGGTGACTGTGCGTAGGGAGTCCCGATCTAGAAAGGGACGCAACTGGCGTATCAGGCGAACCTGATAAAAAGCCCCCCTGGCCACATCCGTCATGTGTTCTTCTAAAGACAGTTGTGCGTCCAGGAGGACGCCCAAGTTGCGAGCCCTCTCCGTGGGGGCCAATGTCTCGCCCCCAATAGTCAGCAATGGCGTCAGCTGGCTATATCGGGACGCCGGCAGCCACAGCCACTCAGTCTTGGAGGGGTTTAGTCGGAGCCTGTTTCTCCCCATCCAGACCCGCACAGCTTCCAGACACCGGGACATCACTTCAACGGCATCGTTGGGGTGGCCTGGGGTGGAGATGTACAGCTGGGTGTCGTCAGCGTACTGATGGAACTCCACACCAAAGCCACGGATGACCTCACCCAGCGGCTTTACATAAATGTTGAACAGAAGGGGCGAGAGGACCGACCCCTGCGGCACCCCACAAACAAGGCGCCTCGGAGTCGACCGCTGCCCCCCTGTCAACACAGATTGCGACCGGTCAGAGAGATAGGAGGAGAACCACTGTAGAACGGTGCCCCCCACCCCCAACCCCTCCAACCGGCGCAACATGATACCATGGTCGATGGTATCAAAAGCCGCTGAGAGATCTAATAGGACCAGGATAGAGGAACATCCCCTATCCCGTGCCCTCCAGAGATCATCCACCAACGCGACCAATGCCGTTTCCGTGCTGTGCCCAGGCCGGAAGCCGGACTGGAGCGGATCTAGATAGACAGCTTCATCCAGGAACTGGGGAAGCTGCCAAGCAACCACACTCTCAACAACCTTCGCAACAAAGCGAAGGTTGGAGACGGGACGGTAATTGGCCAAAACAGCCGGGTCCAGAGAGGGCTTTTTGAGGAGGGGTCTCACCACTGCTTCTTTCAAAGCGGCCGGCAGAACACCCTCACTCAAAGAAGCGCTAACAATCTTCTGGAGCCAGCCTCGTGTAACCTCCCGGGAGGCCAGCACCAACCAGGAGGGACACGGGTCCAATAAACATGTGGTTGCATTCAGCTGCCCCAGGATCCTGTCCATGTCCTCGGGAGCCACAGAATCGAACTCCTCCCAAGCCACACCCCCAAGATCTGCCTCGATTATCCCATCCGGATCTACCCAGTCAGAGGCTAGACCTTCCCGGATCTGAGCGATTTTGTCATACAGATACTGAACAAAATCCTCAGCTCGACCCTGCAAGGGGTCATCCCGAGCTCCCGGTTGAAGGAGGGAGCGGGTCACCCTGAACAGGGCGGCTGGGCGATTATCTGATGATGCGATAAGAGCGGAAAAGTAGCTAGACTTTGCCGCTTTTATCGCCACTAGGTAAGTCTTAATATGAGACCTCACCAGTGTTCGGTCAGATTCGGAATGGCTGGTCCTCCAACCGCTCTCCAGGTGTCTTTTCTGGTGCTTCATCTCCCTCAGCTCCTCAGTAAACCAAGGAGCTGGCTGAGTTCGGCGCCGGGTCAGAGGCTGCAAAGGCACGACGCGGTCCAAAGCCCCGGCGGCCACTCTATCCCAGGCGGCCACCAGGTCTTCAGCCGAATCATGAGCCAGAGTCTCAGGAAACGGCCCAAGCTCCATCTGGAACCTATCAGGTTCCATCAGGCGCCTGGGGCGGAACCACCTAATCGGTTCCTCCTCCCTGCGGCGGGGTGTAGCGGTTAGAAAGTCTAGTCGAAGGAGAGAGTGGTCCGACCATGACAAGGGTTCGATGACTATGTCCCCTATATCAAAACCACTCGACCACTGACCAGAGGCAAAAACTAAGTCCAGGGTGTGTCCGCCCGTATGAGTGGGGGCGTGAATTAACTGAGTCAGGTCCATGGCCGTCATGGAAGCCATGAACTCCCGAGCCACCTCAGATATTTCACCGACAGATGGCAGGTTGAAATCTCCCAAGACCAAAAGTCTGGGGATATCAACCACCACCTCGGCTATCACGTTGAGTAGCTCAGGCAGGGCTGTTGCTACGTGGCAGGGAGCCAGGTACGTAAGCAGCAGACCCATCTGAACTCCGCGACCCCACTTCATAAGGAGGGATTCACACCCTGTTATCTGAGGTACAGTGGACTCCTGCGGATCAAGACTCTCTTTTATGACAACCGCCACCCACCCACCCCTGCCCTGAGCTCTCGGCTGATGGAATGCATGGAAGCCTGGAGGGCACATATCCACGAGGGGGACTCCCCCCTCCTGGCCCAACCAGGTCTCTGTAATACCTGCCAGGTCCGCTCCCCCCTCCTGGACAAGATCACAGATGAGGGGGGCTTTATTTACCATGGACCTGGCATTGCACAGCAACAGCCGGAGACTCGGGCCCTGAGACACTGCACAACCTGGGGAGCGAGAAGGGCTTTGGGGACCGGAGCGCGCCATCGCTCGAAGATAGCGAGTGCGCGCCCCCCTCACATGATATGGTCCCCCTGCACTCGCCATATCTGCTATTTGATTTGATTAATATTAACATTTGTGTACATTTTTATAACATCTCACTTTTTTCCCTTTTCCCTTTCTCCTCTTACTTGGCATCATCTGGATTTCTATTTTTCTGATTGTTTTTTTCCCATTTACAGCCCTTTCTAAGCGGTTTACAGAGTCAGCCTATTGCCCCAACCCAACAATCTGGGTCCTCCTTTTACTGTCCTCAGAAGGATGGACGGCTGAGTCAACCTTGAGCCTGGTGAAATTTGAACCACGAAATTGCAAGCAGCCGGAGCTGGAAAGGACTTTGGAGGTCTTGTAGTCCAACCCTCTGCTCAATCTGGAAACCCTCTACCAGGGGTGTCAAACTCAAGGCCAGCAGGCTGAATCTGGCCGGCGGGGTGCTTAGATCTGGCCCTGGGGGCCACCCTGGAAACAGCAGATTTGCTCATGGTGTCTGTGCCAACATAAACAGAGCTCAGAAGGGCCATGTGTGCCCTTCCCCCAAAATTGTTGCAGGAGGCAGTTGCAGCTGAAAACGGAGCTTGGGAGCCCATTTTCACTGGCAGACCGCTCAGGCCATCACACACGTGATGTTGAGCTGGCCACACCCACCCTGGCCTCCCCCCACCACCCGAGGTCAAGCACCACTATGATGTAGCACTCAATGAAGACCATTTCGGACAAATGATTATCCAGAATAACAGAGTTGGAAGGGGCCTTGGAGGTCTTCTAGTCCAACCCCCTGCTTAGGCCGGAAACCCTACACCACTTCAGACAAAGGATTATCCAACATCTTCTTAAAAGCCTCCAGTGATGAAGCACCCACAACTTCTGGAGACGATTTGTTCCACTGACTAATTGTCCTCCTTGTTAGGAAGTTTCTGCTTAGTTCTAAGATGTTTCTCTCCTTGATTAGTGTCCATCCATTGCTTCTCGTCCTGCTTTCGGGTGCTTTGGAGAAGAGGTGGACCTCCTCTTCTTGGTGGCGGCCCCTCAAATAGTGGAAGACTGCTATCATGTCACCCCTAATCTATCAGAGCTGCCATCCTTGGGGGTAAGGAACAGTGGGAAGATGGGGGAAAACAAAAGTGATCTTTGTGACATCCGGAGACACCCCACAGTCACTGACGTGGGAATGAAATGTAACACCTCTCCATCTATCCAATCTTTGCAGGGACAGTTACTCAAATATCTTCTTCGGATATGCCTGGACAACGGGGAGGTAACAGGGGGAGTGGAATGGAAAAGTGAAAGTTAACGAGGGAATTCTTGGTGCCTTGGTCCTTGGTCCATCTTGGTCCACCAAGGAGCCTTGGTGGTGCAGCAGACTAAAGTGCTGTTAAGTAGCACTTAGCTGCCAGCTGCCTGCAATTACTGCGAGTTCAAATCTCACCAGGCTCAAGATTGACTCAGCCTTCCATCCTTTCGAGGTAGGTAAAATGAGGACTCGGATTGTGGGGGCAATAAGCTGACTTTGTATAAAAAGGAACACCGCTTAGACGGGAGCGAAAGCCCTACTTAGCAGGTATATACAAAAGTATGAAGGCTATTGCTTAATGCATTGTAAGCTGCCCTCAGTCTCTGGAGAAGCGCGGCATATAAATCGAACAAATAAATAAATAAATAAATAAATAAATAAATAAATAAATAAATAAATAAATAAATAAATAAATAAATTCCAAAAGTGATTTTTCCAAGAGGCAATTGGAGTTTCTTATTTTTCTTTGAAGACGTTTCGCTTTCTCATCCAGGAAGCTTCTTCAGTTCTGACTGTCTTCTAGAGCTGAAGAAGCTTCTTGGATGAGAAGCGAAACCTCTTCAAAGGAAAACCAAAAGAAGTTGGAAAAAGCACCTTTGGGACAACCGCGACCTGGATGATGGAGAATCTCCATAGACATTTAAGTAGGGAATCTTTGTGCGCGCGTTTTTAGTTCTGGCTTTGCTTTACTGTAGCCACGTGGCTTTTAGTAGAAATTATAGTTTTGCTACAAACGGAGTGGAGAAGGTTTCTCTCCGAAAGGGCCACGTTGGGCCAGATCTGACATTGTTTTCTTTTCATGAATACCCAATTCCTAAAACCTTCCTTCTTATCCCGTTCCCAAATCAGCTCACCTTGGCAAGCCTTGCTGTCTTCAGTGGGGTTGAATCCCATTTCGCACTCACAGCGGTAGCCCCCGGGGGCGTTGAGGCACTGCCCGTTCTCACAGAGGTTGACGTTGTCGGCACATTCGTCCACATCTGGAGGCGAAAACGGCGCATGGTCAGGCTTTCCTCCGGCCGACAACAACCACACATTGAAGCAGTAGGTTGTGAAACTTTCCTAGCCAGGCAGATTCCTTTGGGACGCCGAGGGCATGTCGTGGGCACCCTCACAAAATGGCTGCCATGGAAACACGTCTATTTCCAAGCTCACAAGGATTCTGGATAGATTAAAAAATGCACCTTGCTTCCCCCTTCAGGACTCCAAGACCCTTGTGGCTCTCATCCCCCCACCCCCTCAAATTTGTTTAGTGTAGTTCACTGATGGCTAAACTTTTCCAGACTGAGTGCCCAAAGTGCGCACATGTGTGCAGCCCCAAAATGCAATGTGTGCGCACCCCCTGTGCATGCTCCCAGCCCCCCCCCACATGTGCTCCCCCACGTGACCCCCGCATGCGCCCCAACCCCATAAATGCATGGCAGATACACAAAGACCAGTTGGCCGGCGGGAGGTGCATGCACATGAGCAGTGGGGTTGAGCTGGGGCAACGGCTCGCGTGCCCACGGAGAGGGTGCTGCGTGCCACCTCTGGCACGCGTGCCACAGGTTTGCCATCACTGGTGCAGTTGAATAACTGAATTGTATTTTGTACCGTTTTTAATGCTTAGGAGGATTTGGGGACTTGTGGGAGAGAAATAGGCCTTCTGGGGACGAAACGGTGGATGCAGCAGGCTGGCTCAGAGCCAGGAAAGACTCACAGGGTCCTTCAGAAATAAATGTTTCTCACTCACCAGAACAGGAGTAGCCATCACCGCTGAAGCCTTCCTGGCACGCACAGCGGAACGAGCCCGGCGTGTTCAGGCAGTTGGCGTTCAGGTTGCAGCTGTGCGCCTCGGTGGCACACTCGTCCAGATCTGGAAAAGAGGAAAATGGGAAGGAGCTGAAGGAGAAAGTTTCACTTCCACAGCCCCACTGCCTGTGGAACCCTACCCACAGGTTCCGGCCCCGGCCCCTCCTGCTGGAAGTCCTCAAATCATGACCACCGTAAGGATCAACAAATTCATTCTTAAGTGGTGTCTTCTTTAGGTGGAGGCATCACATGACTTCACATATGATTTTAGAACCCTTTTTCCCCATGGTCATTAAGTGAGTCACTGTGGTTCTTAAATGAGACATTATGTGACAATTTGTGACCTTCCCTGTTGGCTTCCTCATAGACTTGTCTTTAAAATAGAGTAGAGTAGAGTAGAGTAGAGTAGAGTAGAATAGAATAGAATAGAATAGAATAGAATAGAATAGAATAGAATAGAATAGAATAGAATAGAATAGAATAGAATAGAATAGAATAGAATAATAGAATGGAAGGGAAGGGAAGGGAAGGGAAGGGAAGGGAAGGGAAGGGAAGAGAAGAGAAGAGAAGAGAAGAGAAGAGAAGAGAAGAGAAGAGAAGAGAAGAGAAGAGAAGAGAAGAGAATAATGGAAGGGAAGGGAAGAGAAGAGAAGAAATAGAATAGAATAGAATGGAAAAGAATAGAATAGAATAGAATAGAATAGAATAGAATAGAATAGAATAGAATAGAATAGAATAGAATAGAATAGAATAGAATAGAGACAGGTGGAATAACAGAAGAACAGAGTTGGAAGGGACCTTGGAGGTCATCTAGTCCAACCTCCTGCCCAGGCAGGAAACCCTACACCACTTCAGACAGATGGTTATCCAACTTCTTAAAAATTTCCAGTGTTGGAGCATTCACAACTTCTGGAGGCCAGTTGTTCCACTTATTAATTGTTCTAACTGTCAGGAAATTTCTTCTTAGTTCTAAATTGCTTCTCTCCTTGATTAGTTTCCATCCGTTGCTTCTTGTCCTTGTTCAGGGGCTTTGGAGAATAGCTTGACTCCCTCTTCTTTGGGGCAGCCCCTGAGATATTGGAAGACTGCTATCATGTCTCCCTTAGTCCTTCTCTTCATTAAACTAGACATGCCCAGTTCCTGCAACCGTTCTTCATAGGTTTTAGCCTCCAGTCCCCTAATCCTCTTGGTTGCTCTTCTCTGCACTCTTTCTAGTGTCTCCACATCTTTTTTGTGCAAGTGAAGGACCACCTCTATGTGCTCAGAGAATCTTCTACTCTGCACTTGGAAACCTACCCGGGGCTTCCGAAATTCTTCCCCTCAAATGTGGCCACAAGACCGATTGCAAATCCTCGTCCTTCGAGCCAGGCCAGACGGCCGGTCCGGTTGCCATTCCCCAGCCCTGGTCACTCACCGTTGCATTTCAGCCCATCGCCGAGCCAGCCCAGCTGGCACTTACACCGGAAACTCCCCGGGATGTTGATGCACGAAGCGTGCATGTCACAGTTGTGAGCCCCAATTTCACACTCGTCGATGTCTGTGGGACAGAAGGAGAAAAAGTGAGCTTGTGGTCTTTATGGGCAGAAAAGCTCTGCGTTTCCTTTTTAAACATTGCAACGCTGGGCTTCTGGCTGGAGCTCTGGTGGCTCAGCAGACTAAAAGCATTGTAATTAAACACCAGCTGTCTGCAATTACTGTAAGTTCGAATCTCACCAGGCTCCAGGTTGACTCAGCCTTCCATCCTTTCTAAAGTAGGTCAATTGATGGCCCAGTTTGTGGGGGCAATAAGCTGACTTTGTATAAAATATACAGAAGTAGGAAGGCTATTGCTTAATGCATTGTAAGCCACCTTGAGTCTCCATGGAAGGGCGGCGTATAAATAAATAAAAAAAGCTGCTGGCGAATTGAGAGCCAACTCTGTTTCACAGTTCTCGTCTTTTAATTTCTCACCAGCAAATTCCTTCATTTTTCCTTAATTTCTGTTGAGGTCCGCCAGCAGCCTGAGGAGCTGACAGTGGAGTCGCACAGTGAAGGAGGCTGGGGAGGCAGTACTGGAGTCTGGGGAAGCCCCGGATGAGGGCTCTGCATCAGAGGCAGAGATGGGGCCAGGGCCCATCTGGTGCGCGGACTCCGGAGCCCCCAGAGTCGGACAGCAGAGAGGCAGAGGAACAGAAGATGCCTGTTCCTAGTGCATGCATGCGCAGAGCTGCCAGAAGGCAAGAGTAGCTAAAGCAAATGGGACAACTCGGGAGTAAGGCCAGGAGATGATTGGTTGACTCAGGGTTGACTCAGCCTTCCTTCTTTCCAAGGTAGGTAAAATGAGGACCCAGATTGTCGGGGGCAAGAGGCTAACTCTGTAAAACTGCTTAGAGAGGGCTGGAAAGCAGTGTAAAGCGGTATATAAGGCTGTGCTATTGCTATGATAGGGAATGGAAGGATTTATATTCCTTGCAGACAGCTGGTCGTTTGCATCCTTTTAGGGAGTCGTTGAGGCCACCTGGAGATTTGTCTGTGTCCTTGGGTCACCTGAGTGGTGCAAATGGGGGGGGGGGTGAAGTCTTCTTCTTGCACCCCTCAGGTGACCCTGAGGATACAGACAAATCTCCAGGTGGCCTCAACGACTCCCTAAAAGGATGCAAACAACCAGCTGTCTGCAAGGAATATAAATTCTTCCATTCCCCACCATCCAGTCAGAACTGAAGAAGCTTCTTGGACAAGAAGTGAAACCTCTTCAAAGAAAAACCAGACAGTCCACTTGAACAAGCACCTTTGGGATACAAATCTTAAAAGTTGGGAGTCTGGAAGTTCACATGCCTCAAAGTCAACAAGTTTGGAGACACCTGATGTAGTCAATGAAGCTTCAATACTAAATTTATTTATTTATTGGTTCGATTTATATGCCGCCCTTCTCCGGAGACTCAGGGCGGCTTACAATACATTAAGCAATAGCCGTCATACTTTTGTATATATCTGCATAGTAGGGCTTTAGGCCGCACCCCCCAAGAGGTGTTCTTTTTTTATACAAAGTCAGCTTATTGACCCCCACAATCCAGGTCCTCATTTTACCTACCTTAGAAAGGATGGAAGACTGAGTCAACCTTGAGCCTGGTGAGATTCGAACTCACAGTAATTGCAGGCAGCTGGCAATTTATGTGCTAATTAACAGCACTTTAGTCCGCTGCGCCACCAAGGCTCTTTTAATTGAATTGATGCCAATTCAAGAGGCTTTGGGCCTGGACTGTTTATGGCAAAGTAACGATTCTAGGATGATGACTTGCTTGACGCCGCCATCCCCCTGGCTTTGCCTGCTGTTCCCCTACAGTGAGTGGTCTACTTACCTGTGCACCCCGTCGTCCCCTTCTTGACAAAGTACCCCAGCTGGCAATGGCAGATGAAGGATCCCTTGGTGTTCTCGCATTCCCCATGCAGGCAGATGTTGGGGTTCAGGTCACACTCGTTCACATCTGGGGGAAGAGAAGGGAGCTGGTTGGAGGCGTCCCCTTCCCACCCCGAGAAGTGCAGGTAACATTGTGGGAGGCATCCAAGATGATCTTACCAATGCAAGTTTTCATGTCCAGGGACGCCATGAAGCCATCGAAGCAGAGGCAGCGGTATTCCCCGGGGATGTTGGTGCACTGGCCACCATCGCAAATATCTGGGGTGTCCTCACATTCATCGATATCTGGGAGGGAAGGGGGGAAGGGGACGAAATGCAAGTCCCTAGGCATTGGCTTGGTGTCCTCGTGTCTTCCTAAATCACCCCCGTATCTTTATTTCATTTGGACCCCGCCCTTTCCCTCCTGGGGTTCAAGTCCCCAGGCTCCCCTAAGGTTTGGTCCTCATAATAGCCCCTGCAAGAGGGGTGGAGAGATGGGCCTGGCTCAAGATTAATCGGGGGGCGGGGGGTTAGCTCTTGCTGGATAAATTGCAATGGATTGGATGATTGCATGAACCAGTCTTCCCCTCTTCCTTCTCCTTCTCCTCTTCCTCATTTTCCTTCCATCTCCTTCTCTGCTTCCGCTGTCCGTGATTCTTCCCTTCCTTGCTTGCTTCCTGTTTCTCCATTCCCTCCCTCCCTCTCCATTTCCTTCCTTTCTTCCCCTTCCTTCCTTCCTTCCCTTCCTTCCTGTTTCTCCATTCCCTCTCTCCCTTTCCATTTCCTTCCTATCTTCCCCTTCCTTTCTTCCTTGCTTGCTTCCTGTTTCTCCATTCCCTCCCTCCCTCCCTCCCTCCCTCCCTCCCTCCCTCCCTCCCTCCTTCATTCCTTCCTGTTTCACCATTCTCTCCCTCCCCGTTGACTTCCTTCCTTCCTTCCTTCCTTCCTTCCTTCCTTCCTTCCTTCCTTCCTTCCTTCCTTCCTTCCTTCCTTCCTTTTTTTTAAGCCGCCCGGAGACTCAGGGCAGCTTACAATGCGTTAAGCAATAGCCTTCATACTTTTGTATATTTTATACAAAGTCAGCTTATTGCCCCCACAAACTGGGTCCTCATTTGACCTACCTTAGAAAGGATGGAAGGTTGAGTCAACCTTGAGCCTCGGACTCCCCTTCCTTCCTTCCTTCCTTCCTTCCTTCCTTCCTTCCTTCCTTCCTTCCTTCCTTCCTTCCTTCCTTCCCTATTGCTTCTTTATTTCCATCCTTCTCCTTCTCCCTCTCTCCCTTTACATTAAGTACAATAATGCAAATAGGTATCTAAATGGGGTCAGCCAGCCAGTCAGCCAGCCAGCCCTCTCTACCTCATACTCCATTCCAACCAGATGCTCTGCTTATCATCCCTAGGCTTTCTTTGGGCTAGTTTGGTTACTGAATGTACAAATCCCTCAGGGAGCTTCTATGGTTGAGGGAGGATTAGACTCTGAATCTCTCCCCTGCTACTCCAGGCTCTTCCCCAGAGCGCCCCTCACCGGCTGTCGGGCTGAGAAACCCAATGGTAGGTTTCTACCGGTTCGCCCCGGTTTGGGTGGCGTGGTGGCGGCGGGAGGCTCTGTCCACCCGCCCGGATGTCATCACGGATGCTTACAAATGCGCAGAAGTGCCACGCGCGCTCACAGTTCTAAACCGGTAACGTAGGTAAGTGGAAGCCACTACTGGAGAGACGACCTCTGAGGCCCCATGGGGAACTTCCACAGCTGAGAATGGGCCAGAATCTGGCCTCTTAAGGCAACTCTGAAAGGAAAGTCAGGGGATTCGTCCCGGGACCTCCGACCAGCCACTCACCCACGCACGACCGCTTATCTGGCATCAGCGCATAGCCTTCCCCACAGCTGCACTCGTAGCTGCCCTCGGCGTTGGCACAGTGCGTATCGCAGCCGCCGTTCAGGATGGTGCACTCGTCTATATCTGTGGGGGGAAGCAATCGGGTGCCATAATAATTCAAGTTATTTATAAAAATTACAAGGGAGGGATTTAAATAAAATAAAATAATATGATGTAATAATAAATAATCAAATAAAATATTAAGATGATAGGATGATAGGATAGGATAATAAAGAATAATAAAACAAAATAAAAATATTATATCATGACATGATATAATAAATAATAATAAAATAAAATAATATTGGTTGGACCGCCGTGAGAGGGCGGCCCGGACATCCCCTCAGCTGGGCAGAATGCGGGAACTCCTAGCCGCTACCGTGAGAGGGTAGCGGCGTCTCTCCTGATCGACCTGGCCTTGCTTCAGGACATTTTCGAACTCTGATGATGGACCTATGCCATGCCCCCCATTCTCTTGTCTGCTAATTGCTGGATGTTCCCTAGGTCTTCGCTTCTTGCCCTGCGAGATTCCCCCCTCTCGCAGGTCTGGCCCTCTACGTTATCGAGGGCCTACCTTAATGACGGGTTTTGGGACCCCGAGAGGTGGCATGTGAAAAAACGGGGACTGAGGGGTTTTTTAAGAACTTTTTTAACGGGTGTTTTAAGGGGTTCTGGGGTGGGGGAGGGTGTGGGTTTAGGGGAAAATTTAGGGGGGAAAGGGACAGGCCAGGTAGTCTTAGATGCCACTGGGGGTCTAGTTTCTGGAGGTAAGAGGGCTCTTACTGAGCCCTCTGCAGAGGGTTGTGTGATAAATACGCTATGTGGGAGGGGCAGATATGGCGAGAGCAGGGGACCATATCGTGTGGCGGGGGCACGCACTCGCTGCCTTCGAGCGATTGCTTGCCCCGGTCCCCAGAGCTATTCCTGTTCCCCGGGTTGTCTAGGGTCTCAGGACCCTGGGCTCCGGCTGCTGTTGTGCAATGCCAGGTCCGTTGTAAATAAAGCCCCTCTCATATGTGACCTTCTTAAAGAGGGGGGTGCGGACCTGGCTGGTATCACCGAGACCTGGTTGGGCCACGAGGGGGGGGTTCCCCTCGTGGAGATGTGCCCACCAGGTTTTCTTGCATTCCACCAGCCGAGAGCCCAGGGCAGGGGTGGGGGAGTAGCGGTTGTTATTAAAGAGGGTCTGGGTCCGAGGGAGGCCACTGTACCTCAGATAGCCGGGTGTGAGTCCATCTTTGTGAGGTGGGGCCCTGGTGGGCAGATGGGTCTGTTAGTCACGTACCTGGCTCCCTGCCACGTGGCAACGACCCTGCCCGAGCTTCTCAATGTGATAGCCGAGGTGGCGGTTGGTACCCCCAGGCTTATAGTCATGGGGGATTTCAACTTGCCATCTGTCGGGGAAGCATCTGAGATGGCTCGGGAGTTCATGGCTTCCATGACGGCCATGGACCTGACCCAGGTAATTCAGGGCCTGACTCACATTGGTGGACACACCCTGGATCTAGTTTTTGTCTCTGGTCAGTGGTTGAGTGGTCTTGATATTGGGGACATAGCTATAGAACCCTTGTCATGGACTGACCACTCGCTCCTTCGTCTCGACTTTCTGACCGCTGCACCCCACCGCAGGGAGGCGGAACCAACCAGGTGGTTCCGCCCCAGGCGCCTGATGGATCCTGATAGGTTCCAGACGGAGCTTGGGCCATTTCCTGAGACACTGACACGCGACTCGGCCGAGGACCTGGTGGCTGCCTGGAATAGGGCGGCCGGTGGGGCCTTGGACCGAGTCGTGCCTTTGCGGCCTCTGACCCGGCGCCGAACTCACTTGTCTCCTTGGTTCACCGAGGAGCTGAGGGAGATGAAGCGCCGGAAAAGACGCCTAGAGAGCGGTTGGAGGGCCAGTCGCTCTGAGTCTGACTTGACACTAGTAAGAGCTCATATTAAGACTTACTTAGTGGCGATAAAAGCAGCGAAATCTAATTATTTCGCCGCTCTTATCGCGTCATCAGATAATCGCCCAGCCGCCCTGTTTAGGGTGACCCGCTCCCTCCTTCATCTGGGAGCGCGGGAGGATCCCTTGCAGGGACGTGCTGAGGATTTTGTTCAATATCTGGATGATAAAATAACTCAGATTCGGGATGATCTGGCCGCCGACTGGGTTAGTTCAGGCGAGGTGACTGAGCCCGGTCTTGAGAGTGTTATCTGGGCTGAGTTCGATCCTGTGGCTCCCGAGGACGTGGACAGGATTCTGGGAAGACTGAACGCTACCACATGTTTATTGGACCCGTGTCCCTCCTGGTTGGTGCTGGCCTCCCGGGAGGTGACACGAGGCTGGCTCCAGGAGATTATAAACGCTTCTTTGAGTGAGGGTGCCCTACCGACCGCTTTGAAGGAGGCGGTGGTGAGGCCCCTCCTCAAGAAGCCCTCCCTGGACCCAGCTGTTTTGGCTAATTACCGTCCAGTCTCCAACCTTCCCTTTCTAGCGAAGGTTGTTGAGAGTGTGGTGGCGTGGCAGCTCCCCCGGTACCTGGATGAAGCTGTCTATTTAGACCCGCTCCAGTCCGGCTTCAGGTCTGGTTACAGCACTGAAACGGCATTGGTCGCGTTGGTGGATGATCTCTGGAGGGCCCGGGGTAGGGGGTATTCCTCTATCCTGGTGCTGTTAGACCTCTCAGCGGCTTTTGATACCATCGACCATGGTATCATGTTGCGCCGGTTGGAGGGACTGGGGGTGAGAGGCACCGTTTTATGGTGGTTCTCCTCCTACCTCTCCGACCGGTCGCAATCTGTGTTGACAGGGGGGCAGCGGTCGACCCCGAGGTGCCTAATGTGTGGGGTGCCACAAGGGTCGGTCCTCTCGCCCCTTCTGTTCAACATTTATGTAAAGCCGCTGGGTGAGATCATCCGTGGTTTTGGGGTGGAATTCCATCAGTACGCTGATGACACTCAGCTGTACATTTCCACCCCAGACCACCCCAACGATGCCGTGGAAGTGATGTCCCAGTGCCTTGAAGCTGTGCGGGTCTGGATGGGGAGAAACAGGCTTCGACTCAACCCCTCCAAGACCGAGTGGCTGTGGCTGCCGGCGTCCCGATATAGCCAACTGACTCCATCGTTGGTTATTGGGGGCGAATCATTGGCCCCCATGGAAAGGGTGCGCAACTTGGGCGTCCTCCTGGATCCACGGCTGTCATTAGAGGATCATACGACAGCTGTGGCCAGGGGGGCTTTTTATCAGGTCCGCCTGATACGCCAGTTGCGCCCCTTTCTAGATCGGGACTCCCTGCGCACAGTCACTCAGGCGCTCGTCACGTCTCGCCTGGACTACTGTAATGCTCTCTACATGGGGCTCCCCTTGGGATGCATCCGGAGGCTTCAACTGGTGCAGAATGCGGCCGCGCGGGGGATTATGGGAGCGACAGGGCGCTCCCATGTGACACCTCTCCTGCGTGAGCTGCATTGGTTGCCGGTTGATTTCCGGGTGCGTTTCAAGGTATTGGTAATCACCTTTAAAGCGCTCCATGGCTTAGGACCAGGGTACTTACGGGACCGCCTTCTGCCACTTATTCCCTCCCACCGGCCGGTTCGCTCCCACAGAGAGGGCCTCCTCAGGGTGCCGTCAGCCAGACAGTGTCGGCTGGCGACCCCCAGGGGGAGAGCATTCTCTGTGGTAGCCCCCACCCTCTGGAACGATCTCCCTCCAGATCTGAGAACTATCACTGACCTCCGGACCTTTCGTCGGGCGTTGAAGACTTATTTCTTCCAACTTGCTGGACTTGCCTGATCCCTCCTATTTTTAATATACTTTTAGATATTTGTAAATATTTTAAATATTTTAAATTCTAAATTATTTTAAATTATCTAAATTCTTAGAGTTTTTAGTGTTTTATTCGATATATTTCAGCCTAAATTTATATGGACTTTTATTACGTTTTAATTCACTGTATTGTTATTGGTTTTTTAATTGGCTGTTCACCGCCCTGAGTCCGGAAGGAGAAGGGCGGTATAGAAATTTGATAAATAAATAAATAAATAAATAAATAATAAAATAAAATAATAAAATAAAGTAAATAAAATAAAATAATAAAATAAAATAAATAAAGTAAAATGAAATGAAATATAAAATAAAATAATAAAATAAATAAATAAAAATTTTAAAAAATATTTTGGAACAGCATATATTATCCTTATATCCTGATATTTATAACACCAACATCCAAATACCCACAGTTGTCTATTCAAGGTCCTTGGAAAGGACTCGATAGATAGGCAGACAAAAATGGCAAATCCAGTCTGAAGATCTGGCTGGCTGTTTGACCAATAAATAAAATAACAAAATAAAGTAAACCAAACAATAAAATTTGAGGAGGTCACACGGCAGTCTGGGAGGGGGGGGGCGTGGTTTCATGGATGCAATGACCTCCCCACCACCAATACAATATAGCCATTCCTGGACTTATGACCACAATTGAGCCCAGAACTACATTCATTAAATGGTTGCTGTCATTAAGCAAGGCACCCAGTCCTGTCTCTGCTCACTGCAGTCATTATGTGGAGCATGAGATGGCTCGGGGTGTAGGGAAGGCCCTGGGTTGCCGAATGAATGGTCGTAAAGCGAGGAGTACCTCTAGGGAGCCACAAGAGAAATCTTCAAGCACCCCTGATCAGATCTGGCCAGCCGTGCCAACTCCCAGGAAACACCACCAAGTTTTTCCTCTTCCTCCCCAACACCGGGGTAAAATTCTAGGATTCTGAATTTGCTCTGTCTTGATTGGCTATTCTCCAAGGGTTTTCCCTGGCTGATCCTTTCCTGCCCCTCTTAAAAGATCGGGGTTCTTCCCATCCTCATGAGCCTCGAGCCAAGTTTCAAAAGAAATCCAGTGGAGTCAGCTCTGCCTCACGTAATTTACAACCCAGCTATGACCCTGTTTCCCCCCTCCTCCCAGGGTGTGTCATAAATCACATTCTCCAATGGAGCACTTTCACAGGCTGTAGAGATCACGCCTCTCTGGCTGATTTCGGTAACTTGGAATACAGCCTTGAGAAAAGTATGTGTGGAATGTGCTTCTGGTTGTGGCTGCCATGCTGCTCCCCAGTTTTCCCAATTCCTGCCTATGGCAACTCGAGAGCAGGCCAGGAATGTTTTATTTGAGTTGACAATGCTGTTTGGAACTCACCAATGTGCCCTCAGCTCTGGATTTTGGATAGCAAGGGAAGATTTCGCCCCCAGCCCACTCTTCCGGACCGCGACAAAATAAGAAGGAGGGGGGAAAGTAGGAAACTCACCAACACAGCCCTGCCGGTCTAGGGTGGCCTGGTATCCAGAGTCACACGCACACTGGTAGGTGCCAATGACATTCACGCAGCGCCCGTTCCGGCACAGGCTGTCACTCAGGGAGCACTCGTTGATATCTGCGAAAGCAAGGGTTGAAAAGAGAGCCTCGTTATGTTGAAAGAGCAGTTCGCCTTTGGCCACGACCGCAGGACCAGGGTCAAGGGTCTGCACCAGTGGTGGGTTGCCCCCGGTTCGGACTGGTTCACAAGAACCAGTAGTAAAACTGGTGGGAGGGTTTTACCCGGAAATCACCGATCTGGAAGTCATCATAGGTGATCTGCACATATGCAGAAGCACACACTCCCAATGCAAACCAGTAGTAAAGGTAAGTAGAACCCACCCCTGGTCTGCACCCCCTCCGTATTCAACATCCAGAGGGATGAGAATGTGAGCCATCTCTCTCTTTTTCTTCTCCTCTGCGCCAACGTGGCCACCAGCAAAAGAGATGCTTAAAAATAACCGGGCATGTTGAGGTCCTTGGGTTAATTTCTTGCAAACGTTTCATTACCAAAGTAGGTAACATCATGCGTGTTAGAAGAGAGTGGGGCTTGTGGGGAGGAGAAGGATGACAGTAGAAACCCTGGTGCTCTCTGAACTGGGTTCTTTTCTAGCAGATGTTTTATGACCTAACTAGGTAACGTCATCAGAGTTAGGAGGGAGGTGTTTATTACCCTGCCAGTGTTGATGGGAGAGTGGCTTTCTCCCCCTCCCCCCCCACAAACGGCACTTCCTTGATTAGGCTGTTATTTTCTGCTTGATTGTTTGTCTGGTGTTAATCCCTGCTTATCTGGGTTTCTCTTTCTATGGAGTCCTTGGTGCTTCCCGACTTCGTTTTTTTACCGATCTTTTATGACCGAACTAGGGAACATTATCAGGGCTAGGAGGGAGTGGGGTTTTGGAGAGGAGGAGGAGGAGAAAGAGGACTTTGGGTCCTTGGTGCTCTCTGAGCTTGGTGGTTTTTTTGCTATTTCATTTTAAAAAAATTTTTAATTTATATGCCGCTCTTCTCTGGAGACTCAGGGCGGCTTACAGTGCATTAAGCAATAGCCTTCCTACTTTTGTATATACCTGCTTAGTAAGGCTTTCACACACACACACACACAAAGTGGTGTTCTTTTTTTATACAAAGTCAGCTTATTGCCCCCACAATCCGGGTCCTCATTTTACCTACCTTGAAAGGATGGAAGGCTGAGTCAACCTTGAGCCTGGTGAGATTCGAACTTGCAGTAATGGCAGGCAGCTGGTGTCACTTAAGCACTACTTAAGCTGCTGCGCCACCCAGGCTCTTGTATTTCATTACTAAAGAACATCATCAGTGCTAGAAGGGAGTAGGAGTTGGCTCTTCGTTTATATACTAGTGGCTTACTCTGTCAGTATTGGTGGGAGAGTGTTTTTTCCCCTTGGCAGTTCCTTGAGTAGGGTGTTGTTTTCTGCTTGATTATTTGTCTGGTGTTAATCCTGGTTTATCTGGCTTTCTCTCTCTTTGGAGTCCTTGTTGCTCTCTGAGTTTGGCTGTTTTCTTTCAGCTCTCTCATGACCCAATTAGGGAACATCATCAGGCTAGAAGGGAGGCGGGTTATTCTCTGTTTATATACAATGCCTTGCCCTCTCAGTGTGGCTGGACATATCCTTGGTGATTCCCTGATCAGCCTGGGCATTAAACTGGGCAAACAACCAGGCACTCACGCCAACTGGTCGCAATCTGTGTTGACAGGGGGGCAGCGGTCGACCCCGAGGCGCCTAGTGTGTGGGGTGCCACAAGGGTCGGTCCTCTCGTCCCTCCTGTTCAACATTTATGAAAAGCCGCTGGGTGAGATCATCTGTGGTTTTGGGGTGGAGTTCCACCAGTACGCTGACGATACTCAGCTGTACATCTCCACCCCAGACCACCCCAACGATGCCGTGGAAGTGATGTCCCAGTGCCTTGAAGCCGTGCGGGTCTGGATGGGGAGAAACAGGCTTCGACTCAACCCCTCCAAGACCGAGTGGCTGTGGCTGCCGGCGTCCCGATATAGCCAGCTGACACCATCGCTGGTCATTGGGGGCGAATCACTGGCCCCCACGGAAAGGGTGCGCAACTTGGGCGTCCTCCTGGACCCATGGCTGTCCTTGGAGGATCACACGACAGCTGTGGCCAGAGGGGCTTTCTATCACGTTTGCCTAGAAATTTTGAGGAGCCAGTAATGATGGAAACTTGGGAAATGATTTGGGTTAGAAATGTAAAATTTACACAAGCACAAAATTTACGAGAGAATTTTTATAAGATGTTCTATAGATGGCATTTGGATCCAAAAGAATTAGCCTGTATGTATCCGAACTTACAATCTAAATGTTGGAGATGTGATTGTGCTGATGCTACTTATTTTCATATTTAGTGGACATATAAAAAGGTTAAAGCATTTTGGATAAAAATATGGTGGATTATACAGAAGGTTATGAAAAAACGGATAAAATTTACTCCACAGTTGTTTTTGTTAGGTATTGTACAAAACTGTACGGTAACAGAAACCAATTTGATTTTGAATTTAATAACCGCAGCAAGACTTCTGGTGGCGCAGTATTGGAAGAAGGAAGTCCTACCATCTATTGAAGAATGGACGTTAAAAGTAACAAACTTAGCAGAAATGGCTAAAATTTCAGCATATCTAAAAGACCATTCAAATGAAAAATTTAGATTGGATAGGAAAAGATGGATAGAATATATCCAAGGCAAATATAAGACTAAAAAATTACAAATAGCTTTTCAATAAAGAAGGGGTTAAGAGAGTTTTATAATGTATTTAAGGTTAGATTAGTAAAAGCGAGTTAAAAGTTCAAGAGGGTGATAGGAGAGTACAGATTACTAGCTTATATTAGTTTATGATTGTTAAATAAGATACCCTGTATTTTGCTTTGGGAAGTGAGGGGGGGGGGTTAGGGAGGGCAAGGGAGGTATGGGGGGAAGGGGAAATATATGTAAAACTTTTTGAAGTTTTCAATTAAAAAAAAAGAGTGGCTTGGTCCCAGGGGTGAAATGCTACTGTAGTAAAAAATGTAAAAAAACACTCCGACGATCAGCTGAGTGATGGCCAATCCTTGGAACTGTTTTAAAAAACTTTTAAAGCATTTTTTTACTGCTTTAAAAACTAAAAAAAAAAAAGGCGAATAAGGTAGTAAAAATGCTTTTAAAAGTAAAAAAAAAAAGCCGCTGATGATTGTGCGACTCAGCTGGGATCCTCAGACGCTTTTTAAAACATTTTTTTCTGCAACCTCTTGGCCAAAGAGGTGGTAGAAAAAATGTTTTGAAAAGTCTCTGACGATCCCAGCTGAGTTGCCTGATCGGTAGAGAGGCTTTTCAAAGCATTAGAAAAAATGCTTTGAAAAGTTAAAAAAAAAAAAAGTTGGCCACGCCCACCCAGTCACATTACCCCCTCCCCCTCCAAGCCACGCCCACAGAACCGGTAGTAACAAATTTTACATTTCACCCCTGTTCCCAAGCCTCCTTTTGGTGAGTGTGCGCAGCCCGTGTTTGGTGCACATAGCACATGTGTTTGGCACATGCACGACCAGCGAACCGATAGTAAACCGGTTCAGATTTCACCAGTGCTTGGTTCCCATTTCCGTCAAATATTCCCCATTCGCCCATTCGTAACAACCTTCTCAAATGGACGACTCACCTACACAGACGTTGCCCTCGGCAGTCAGCTCATGGCCCGGAGGGCAAAGGCACTCAAAGCTTCCCTCGGTGTTGACGCAGACCCCTCCGCGGCACAGGAGAGGGTCTCTCTCGCATTCATCGATATCTGGAAGATTTAAAAGCCCAGCTGAGTTAGGAAGCCAGCCGAAAAGTTATATCTCCTACATGACCCATCGCTTAGCAACTGTTCTGAGTTCCCAGAGCTACTTATGACCTGAAGTTCTGATGGCTGCCCCTCCCCACACAGCGGTCACTTATTTATATTTTGGGCTCTTGGTGACTCGCTGTTCTTTCCCAGCTGTGGATCCCCAAAGAACGCAGCACACACAAAGTCCGTACAAACCTTAATTTACTAATTAACGACTACTAATGAGCTTTCTTAGTAGTTGTTTGAACACAAGTACAGTTTAAACCAGTCTTTTCTGAACAAGGGCTGCTAATTTAACTTCGTTAACAAGAGTCCAAGGAATAATAACTCAGTTCTGAGGCACAGTATTTCGGATAACCGTAATTTTACTGTGATTGGCAGAATGCCCAGAAGCAATTTGCAGGAAAATTGACAAGAGATAAACAAGAGCCGAATCAAATGTTTCTGGAATCAAGACGCGAAGGAATATGAACAAAGTTGTTTCCTGCAAACTGCCTCAGTCGTCGTCCTTCCTTAAATAGGCTAATAGAGTGGCCAATTAGCCCTAAGACTTACTCTCAAGGAGACCTCCTCCTGAGGAGCCACTCCTGACTTTTAACAGCTCTGCGCGGTCGTGCATCGAGAAGAGGCTCCTCCTCTTCACTTATGGGAGCTTCTGGAGGTTTTGAAGGCCCTGGCTGAATCCCCGCCTCTGGCACCACCTCTTCTCCAGCCTCCTCACTGTCTGACTCGAGCGCCAGCTGCACAGGCTGCTGGCACAGCACCACACCAGCTTCCTTGCTATCAGAATGCAGTTAGCACAGGCCGCTGACGGGCCACAACACCCGCCTCGCATTTATGGTTGTTGGCGGTGTTCGTGGCTACATCATCGTGACTTTCTATCTTTTTTTGCCAGTTTCTGGCAATTACTTCCGAAGCCATGAGGAAAAGGGGTTCATTTAAGGACCATTGTATTTGCATAAACCAGGAGTCAGCAACCTGAGGCTCTGAAGCCACATGTGGCTCTTTCACCCTTCACCAGTCAGCTCCACAATTGATAGGGTTTTCAGTTAGGATAGGTAAGAGGAAAAAGGATGCCATGCTAGGGGGAGACTCTATGGTGGGGGTAACCGTACTTCCGGTTGGCTCCAGAATTGAACGGGGGGCTTCCAGTTAGGGCCTTTGTAGCTCTTTGAGTGTAAGATATGTTCACCTCCTTGAGTTATTTATGCAAATAATCCATCCATGTGGCCTTTTGAATTTGAAAATGACTGGATGGCACATAATCAATGTTGGAATGTATTTTTATGCAACAACTACAGTAGTATTCCGCCAGTAGATGGCATTGTTTACACATTTGGATCTATGGTATAAATTCTCTGCTCTTTTGTTCTAAGTAGAGTTTCCTGTTTCCTGTTACAGTTAAAATAGTTGAGCAGTAAAGCACATGGTGACAGTTTGCTCTGGGGTGAACAAAAGGAGTTCAAAGCTGCAGGCTGTTGTGGCCCCATCCTCTGAGCCTATCCCATTGGAGGAAGGAAGCTCTGAGCATGAGGAAGAGGAGCCAGCCAGATCTCCCAGCCCCACCCCCTGCCCTGGCACCGTCTCAGGTGCCAGCTGAAAGACAGCAAAGTAGTGGGGAAACAGGTGTCTCAGATGAGAGTGAGGGAGAGACGTTATTCCTGGACGCACGTCAACGAAGGCGAGATAAGCGCTTGCAGCAGCTGAGGAGGTGTGCGAGGGAATAGACCTGAGTCACTGGACTTGAGTCACAGGACCAATGAGTCACTGGACCACACCCCAGAGACTATATAAGAGAGGGTGGTGGTCAATGATCCCTGTGACGAACAAAACTCAATCTGGTAGTCATTGTAGCCTGAAGCTGCTAAAAGAACGGATTTTGGCAAAGCTACGTATCTGATTTTCTTTCTGTGAACAATTAAAGCACTTGGCAGATGGTGTGAATATCGCTGCCAAGTTGGAGATAAGGACTGTGGTGTGTGCCAAGTGCTTCTTTAACCCTCGACTGGCTGTGTTTTTGTGGGTGTGTGTAGAGGGGGACAGATCACAGGCTGCCATCGAACGTCAGTGCTGTGTCTTGCCTGGATCGCACACCTAACATCTGCACAAAGAATGACACACAGGGGCCAATTCATTTTCCAGCACCTAAGACAGGAGATGCAATGGAGTTTGCACAATGTCCTTCATTTTCCACGCTGGCCACATAACGCTTAGCAGGGCCAAACGTAGATCAGAGCTCCGTGTGGAGAAGGAAATGAGAGACCGGGAGATTCAAATTGGTCAATTTGAAAAGGTCAAGAAGCAAGAGACATTAATGTTGATGCACGCTGGAAAATAGAGACAGCCCCACCCCACCCCAAAAAAGGGGAAAAAAGAATGAAAAAAAGCCAGTGCAGGTAGTCCTCGACTTACGACCACGGTTGAGTCCAAACATTCCACTGCTAAGTGAGACAGTTATTAAGTGAGTTTTGCTCCATTCTATGACCGTTCTTGCTGCAGTTGTTAAGTGAATCACCGCCACTGTTAAGTTAGTCATGCGGTTGTTAAGTGAAGCTTGGCTTTCCCCATGGTCAGACGGCCGCAATAGGCGATCCGGTGACCCTGGGATGCTGCGGCTGTCATAGATATGAGCATTTGAATTTTGATCATATGGCCGTGGGGATACTGCAACGGTCGTAAGTGTGAAAAACAGTCGCAAGTGCTGTTTTTCAGCGCCGTTGTAACTTCAAACGGTCAATAAACAAATCTATGTTTTTGCCACACCCTCGGGTCCGCTCCTTACCCATGCAGTTCTTCATCATCATAAAGCCGCTCTCATAGCCTTCAAAGCATTCGCACTCAAAACCACCAGGCGTGTTGACGCAGGCACCGTGGCCACACAGGTCTGGCGAGATCCGGCACTCGTCTATATCTGGGGGACGGTTTGAGGGAGAGGAGGAGAGTCAAGGCATGGTCCAACAGAAGCTTCCTTGGGAAAAAGTGAAGGTCCCCAACTGTTTGGGATGTTGTGGTGCACCTCCAGAGACTGCTCAATCTGGTGCCAAAGTGGGTCACGTTGTGAGATCTTAACTTCCAGAAGTCTGGAGCATCTCTTCGTGGCCACAATGACAACCATGGACATGACTCATGTTATGTAGATCCTGACAGACAGGAAGGAAGGGAGGGAGGGAGGGAACGGAGAGGAAAATGGGATGGTTGAGGGAGGCAAGAAGAGGAGAGGAGGAGAGACTGCAGAAAGGAAGGAAGGAAAGAAAGAAAGAAAGAGGAAGGAAGGAAGGAGATAGGAAAAAAAGGAGGGAAGAAAGAAG
>CM075958.1:3884905-3952405 GCA_038048745.1 Coluber constrictor foxii | reverse complement strand
TTCGCATCGGAAGGACCCTGCTGTGTTCACACAGTGGCCGTTGGGGCAGACACCCGGGAAGACGTCACACTCGTTCACATCTGGTGGGGCAGAGAGAAAGACCAGTTGGAGGGCAGAAGGTCCTGCTAGGGCCCGTGGCTGGGGCAGCCTTAGAAGACCTCCCTATCGTTCTTCTCAAAGAGCACCATTTCCCAGGCTGCTGGGAAATCTCCCATCTGAGCAGAGCTGAATTGTGGTTACATCAACACTTGAGTGGTCCAACTTCAGGAGAACCAGGTTGTAACGTTCTTTGACCATTCACTGGTGGTGAAGGAGCTTTCTGCCCCGTTCCACAGCAGATTGTCTCTGAACATCTCCACGGCCTTCCTCCCGAAACTCTGAGAGACAACCAATTCCTCTTTCTCGGAGGTTGGGGTACTCCATACCCAGCCCCTCAAGAAACAAGGCAGGGCTCACCAACCAGAGATGGAAGCTACCTTCACAAGAGAGACCCTTCCTCCTGGCGTAACCTCGCGGACAGGCGGCATCTGGAGCCAAAGAGAGAAAAGGGGGTGAACTTTTTGGCATGTTGGCTTGTTGGGAGACCCAAAGGAAGGGACCTCCATGTATCCGAGTCCCACTTTACCGATCTCACAGCGTTCGCAGGGGCTGCCCCAGGCAGCCCCCAGTGTGGCACAGCATTCGGACTTCAAGGTAGCCCCGTTGATGTTGACTTCACAGCGTCCTTCTTGGATGTTGAGCCAACAGGTGCCCTTCATGCTGTCTGAGGGCACAGGAAAAAGCAGAGAGACAGGTTGGAGTAGGCAGGAAAGGTACGGTGGCCTAGAGGTGGAGCTCTCATCTCACAATCAGGAAGCTGTGAGTTCGATCCTGGGTAGAGGCTCTCTCTGGGCACATTGAGAACAATATCTGTTGAACAAAACTCCTCATTGGCGACAGGAAGGGCATCCGGCCATTAAAACACTCTGCTAGTTCCATTCAGTTTCCCAGACTCCACCCCGCAAGGGATTATGAGATTGTTAAATGATGATGACAGATTGGAGGAGTCAAAGAAGCATCATCGTACACGCTCAAGAGTTAGAAAAGGACATCTCGGTCCTCACTTGCTGGCGAGAAACAGTCTAGCTAACCCATTGTTTTCCACAACTAGATGAGCTACTTCTATTTTACTAGAAGGTTACTGTCAGGGAATTGAGCAGCAGATGTCCCAAATGAAGCCAGAGACATTGACTTGAGCATCATTTTATAGAAAATAAATACATTTAACATCTATTTTTACAGTAAATAAGATAGTCAGGCACATCACTACATCATCATGAAGTAAATCATGAGGTAAATCAATGCATAGTCAGTCTCCCCTTTTAAATTGGGTTTTAAAATGTTTTATTTAATTGGATGTTTTATATTTCTTTCTAAGCCCAAATTATTTAATTCTGTTTTAAAATAACTTTTAACTTTTTTATGTTATTGTATTTTATTTTGGCTGTTCACCGCCCTGAGTCCCTTTGGGGAGTAGGGCGGTATCTAAATTCAAATAATAAATAAAAAAATAAAAAAATAAATGCATGAGCAGAATGGACAGCCAGGAACACAGAAACATCATGAGGTAAATCAAAAAGCATACAGAGCACACAGAAGAAAATAGCGGGGGAAAAGGAAAACTCCCCCTTTACACCCACAGCAACCAATCACAGCTCAGATTGCCTCATGCATGAGGAGACAAGATAGTCAGGAACACAGAAATATCATGAGGTAAATCAAAAAACATACAGAGCACACAGAAGAAAAAGGTGGGAAAACAGGGGAACTCCCCCTTTACACCCATGGCAACCAATCACAGCGTAGATTGCCTCATGCAGAAGCCCGCACTCTCCAGCCAATCAACTACAATTGTGTGTGTGCTGATGCATTATACACTACTGTTCCAGCTAGTAAATTAAATATCGTAACAGTTGCAAGGACAGAACCTTACAAGTCTGAAAGTACAAACTTCCCACCGCCATTTTTAAATGCCTGATCCGTTAGGTTGGGTCCTTCCTAATTTTCTTCACCTGACTGTTGAGTCACTGGGGGCTCCTGCCTCTCTTCTCCGATGGTTGCCTACCCAGCTTCTCTTCCCCTTTCCTCCAGGTCATCCACCGTTCCCTGGCACCCCGCTTCGCAATCCCCAGAGTCCAGGACCCCACATCCTGGCTCTAAGATCCAAGCCTATGACCGTCACTGGTCAGGGCAGCCCCTTACCAACACAGATGGTGCCACTGAGATCCAATTTGCTTCCGGGTGAGCATTCACACGCAAAGGACCCGGCGTTGTTCCGGCAGAGCCCGTTAACACAGGGGTTGGACGTGCATTCGTTGATATCTAGGAGAGAGAAAGAAAATGGTGCGACCTACAGGCAGGGAAGGGGACAGGGTGATTGTGCTTCATGGCGCAAGGTCCGGCATATATTTGGGTGCATTGGAAAAAGCCAAGATGGTGACCACAGCTGTCTAAATAAAAGCCCCACATGACAACCCATTTCGAAGAGGTCTGGGGCTTTAATGATGCCACGGCAGCCAACATCTTGACTTTTTCATCCATCACCTGACCCTTGATTTTGGGGGGAAATTAAAAGAATAACAGAGTTGGAGGTCACCTAGTCCAACCGTGTTTTCATGCAGGACACCCACTTCAGACAAATGATTATCCAACGTCTTCTTAAAAATTTCCAGTGTTGGAGAATGCACAACTTCTGGGGGAAAGTAGTTCCACTTATTAATTGTTCTCACTGTCAGGAAATTTCTCCTTAGTTCTAGGTTGCTTCTC
Source organism: Coluber constrictor foxii (assembly GCA_038048745.1). Lineage (NCBI taxonomy): Eukaryota > Metazoa > Chordata > Lepidosauria > Squamata > Colubridae > Coluber > Coluber constrictor. Next base: position 3,949,600 of record CM075958.1, on the reverse strand, counting down.
TTGTTGATTAATTTCTACCCGTTGATTCTGGTTCTTCCTTCTGGTGCTTTGGAGAATAGCTTGACTCCCTCTTCTTTGGGGCAGCCCCTGAGATATTGGAAGACTGCTATCATGTCTCCCCTTGTCCTTTTTTTCATGAAACTAGACATACCCAGTTCCTGCAACCGTTCTTCATAGGTTTTAGCTTCCAGTCCAGGGGTGAAATGTAAAATGTGTTATACCGGTTCTGTGGGCATGGCTTGGTGTGGGGAGTTTAATGTGACTGGGTGGGCATGGCCAACTTTTTTTTTGAACTTTTCAAAGTATTTTTTCTAATGCTTTGAAAAGCCTCTGGCGATCAGGCAACTCAGCTGAGATTGTCAGAGACTTTTCAAAGCATTTTTTAAACCACCTTTTCGGCCAAGGGGTTGCAGAAAAAAAATGCTTTGAAAAGCCTCTGAGGATCCCAGCTGAGCCGCGTGATTATCAGAGGCTTTTTTTTAACTTTTAAAAGCATTTTTTCATTTTTTGTCGGATGATGTTATAGAAAAAATGCTTTTAAAAGTAAAAAAAAAAGCCTCTGATGATCCTGCGATTCAGCTGAGAATTGGGGGGAGGGGGTGTCGCAGGGATTTTTGCTACTGGTTCTCTGATGATCTGGTCTGAACCAGGAACATTTCACCCCTGCTCCAGTTCTCTAATCCTCTTTGTTGCTCTTCTCTGCCCTCTTTCTAGAGTCTCCACATCTATTTTACATCATGGCGACCAAAACTGAATGCAATATTCCAAGTGTGGCCTTCCCAAGGCCTTATAAAGTGGTATTAACACTTCACGTGATCTTAATTTTATCCCTCTGTTTATGAAGCCTAGAAATGTGCTGGCTTTTTTGGCCGCTGCTGCACATGGCTGGCTCCAATGTAAATAATTAGGACTCCAAGATCCCTCTCACAGTTACTACTACTGAGCGAGGTACCACCTGTATTGTACCTGTGCATTTGGTTTTTCTTGCCTATATGTAGAACCTTATTTCTTTTCACCACTGAATTTCATTTTGTTACACAGGGCCCCGCGTTCAAGTCTGTCAACGAGAAATTAGAAGCTGGATAGTTTGTGAGGATCTGTTCCAATGTCCTGCTTTATGGCCATAAGCTGTTTGGGATCTACCACATTCAACTACGCACCCTCACTGCCACGGTTTCAAGGCTTCTGCCTCGATGTTTGGGGTCTGCGGAGTACCCACTTCCACGGCAAGAGAAAATGAAGGATTCAGAAGGCAGATGGCTGTTACCTTCACACGTGTCTGTCTCAGTCCGGAAGACAAACCCTTTGGGACAGCTGCAGCTGTAGCTCCCGGGCGTATTGCGACACAAACCGTTGTCACACAACAGGCGATTGATGGCACATTCGTCAACATCTGGAGAGAGAAGTAAAGGCACAAAACCTGACCAATGGGACTGACAGGCAGATGGGAGAGCAACCTCTTTCCTCCCTCCTCTTTTGGGGCCAAAAGGACTAGCCACTTTAAAAAAAAAATCAAGGAAGCCTAATAGGATAGGGCAGGGGTCAGCAACCTGCGGCTCTGGAGCCGCATGTGGCTCTGTCATCCTTCTGCTGGGGCTCCCTGTCGCCCGTCGGCTTCACAAATGATAGGGCTTTCGGTTAGGACAGGTAGAAGAAAAAGGACGTTGCTCTAGGAGAAGACTCTATGGTGTGGGGAACCGGACTTCTGGCCGGCTCCAGAATTGAATGGGGGGGGTGGGGGTGTCTTCTGGTTAGAACCTTTGTGGCTTTTTGAGTGTTTAAGGTTGCCGATCCCTGGGATAGATTACACACAGACAATGGGGTTTAATTCTGACTTTTCTCTCTTCTGGCCTTCCTATCCTTCCCATTGGGAATTAGATGGAGAATTACAGTTTCCCAGGACAGAGATTTCCATTCTGTCAACTATTGGAAGTTATTCACCTTGCAAAAGTTGAATAATTCCTGTGAAACCCTTGACACTCTCTGAACTCTGAACATTTGCAGACATTTCATTACCCAACTGGGTTACACTATCCATGCTAGGGAGTGTGGGGTTTGCTCCCTGTTTATAAACAACAGCTTGCATTGGCAAGTGTTGTCTTTCCTTGATAATTTCTTGATTAGGATAGTGTTTTCTGTCTGCTTGCTTCATTATTTCTCTCCGTGGTAGTCCTTTGATTAAGATCAAGTTTTCTACTTGATTGTTTGTCTGGTATTAAACCCTGCTTATCTGGGTGTTCTGGCTTATCTGAGCGACTCTCAGTTGTTAACAAAACGGACATCTCTGGCCCGAGAAACTATGGTTCTCAACATCACTCCCCAACAAGTACGGAGCTAATTTTCGTCCCTCTTTGGTGAGAAATGGCAATTAATCAAGCATGGATGATCCTTTCACAGCTAGAAAACATCAGTCACCACTTTCTTCCACCGGTCCTTGGTTCACCCATCACAGAATAACAGAACATAATAACAGAGATGGAAGGACCCTTGGAGATCTTCTAGTCCAACCCCCTGCTCAAGTAGGAAACTCTATACCATTTCACACAAATTGTTGTCCAGTCTCTTCTTCAAAATCTCCATTGATGGAGCACCCACAACTTCTGGAAGCAAGTCGTTCCACTGATTAATTGTTCTAACTTTCAGGAAATTTCTCCTTAGTTCTAAGTTGCTTCTTTCCTTGATGAGTTTCCACCCATTGCTTCTTGTCCTGCCCTCAGGGGCTTTGGAGAATAGCTTGACTCCCTCTTCTTTGGGGCAGCCCCTGAGATATCGGAACACTGTTATCCTGTCACCTCAACATCAGGGTTGGATTCTACTTACTTTTACTACCAGTTTGCAATGGGGCCAAGCGCGCGCTCATCTGCACAAGCATTTTGATAACGTTGGGATCAGTGGGCGGAGCTTCCCGCTGGTTTTACTATTGGTTCGATAGAACCGGTGCGAATCGGGGGCAACCCACTACAGCTCTACATTTCATTAAACTAGACATGCCCAATTCCAGCAACCGTTCTTTATATGTTTTAGCCTCCGGCCCCCTGATCATCTTCGTTGCTCTTCTCTGCACTCTGTCCAGAGTCTACAGTTTTCAACCCACTGGCCAGCACTACAGTTTCACAACCTTTGCTACGCTGGGTGGCCAGCCTTGGCTTGGTGTTGGCCTCAGAAATCCTGTTTTTTGGCTTGTGCCCTCTTACTCACCCACGCAGTTCTTCCCAGTGGGGTCAGATTCGTAACCCAGATTGCAAATGCAGCGGTAGCTCCCTCGAAGGTTTTCGCACATCCCGTTGGGGCAAATGTCAGGGTTCAAGGCGCACTCGTTGATATCTACGTAGGAGAATTGCCATGTTGGTCATCTGGCAGCTCTTGTCCCCAACATTTCCCCACCCCCACCCCCACCTTTGTTCAACCCTGGCCACCTTAAGATGTCCGGACTTCAACTCCCAGAATTCCCCAGCCAGGATGGTAACACTAAGGCCAAAACCCGAGGGACTAGTAACTAAATACAGATGGTCCTTGACTTACATTGGTTCATTTAGTGATCATTCAAAGTTACAACAAGACTGAAAAAAGCAACTTATGACCCTTGTTCTCAGTTATGAATGGGAGTGGAGGATGGGTCTCTGTCTCTTCCCCCAAATGGGATAGCAGAGACACAAATGGAGGACAGCGGGTGTGTTTGTCATTCTTTTAAATAATAATCTTAAATATTAATTAATTTAATGAATGAAGTCTGCATATTTATTGTTATTATTATTGTTTACTTTATTCATTAAAACTCCGTCAACCGAACTCAACTAAGTTTGTTATTGTTGTTGTTGTTATTATTATTATATTATTATTATTATATTTATTTGAACTTTAGCTTGCCTTTATTGTTATAGGTAGTCCTTGACATACAACAATTCATTTAGGATCTGTTCAAACTTACAACAACATTGAAAAAAGTGATTTATGACTGTGGCATTAACCTCGCAGTCACGTGATCCAAATTCAGATGCCTGGCAACTGATCCATATTTATGACGGTCGCAGTGGGTCATGTGATTCCCTTTAGCAAACTTCTGACCAGACGAGTCAATGGGGAAGCCAGATTCACTTAGCAACCGCATTGTTAACAACTGGACTGCTTCACTTAACAACTGTGGCCAGAAAGGGCATAAGAAAGGGACGAAATTTACTTAACCACTGTTTTGCTTAGCCACATAAATTTTTTGGCTCAATTGCGGTCGTAGGCTGAGGACTTCCTGTAACGTCCAACTCTCCTGATGGGACGTATAATCGTACTAGATATCAAAATATACAGAAATTGGAAGAACAGGGGGACAGATCACTGCGGAAATCATCACCAAAAAGAGACTTACGGTTAAAATAGTAGGAGGATTAGAATCAGAGAATCGGGACTCCTTACACACAGTCACTCATGCCCTCGTCACTTCCCGCCTGGACTACTGCAATGCTCTCTACATGGGGCTCCCCTTGAAGAGCACCCAGAGGCTCCAACTGGCGCAGAGTGCGGCCACGCGGGTGGTGATGGGAGCAACATGGCACTCCCATGTAACACCTCTCCTGCGTGAGCTGCACTGGCTCCCGGTGGTCTTCCGGGTGCGCTTCAAGGTTTTGGTTACCACCTTTAGAGCGCTCCATGGCTTAGGACCTGGTTATTTATGGGACCGCCTGCTACCACCAATATTTATTTATTTATTTGTTTGTTTGTTTGTTTGTTTGTTTGATTGATTTATATGCCGCCATTCTTCCTGAGGACTCAGGGCTTCTTACATAAAACCATCATAAATACAAATCACAATAAACACATTAAAATGAATTAAAATCCGTATTAAAATCATTCTAAAAGGGAAACTATACAACCTCACAATCGAAATATTGTTTAAACAGCCACGGCGAAATATTGTTTAAACAGCCACGGTGAAAGGAGAGGAGGTCGGGGGCCGTCCTGAGGTCGGTGGGCAGACTATTCCAGAGGGTCGGGGCTCCGACAGAGAAAGCCCTCCCCCTGGGGGCCGCCAGCCGACATTGTTTGACTGACGGCACCCGGAGGAGGCCAACTCTGTGGGAGCGCACTGGACGATGGGAGGAAGGCAAGAGATGGTCCTTTAAGTACCACAGCCGGTACGCTCTCAGAGAGGGGCTCCTCCGGGTGCCGTTGGCCAAACAGTGTCGACTGGTGGTCCCTAGGGGGAGGGCCTTCTCCTACTATCTGGAACGAGCTCCCCCCGGAGATACGGAGGATCCCGAATCTTCGCACCTTCCGCCGCGCTCTCAAGACTTTTTTATTCCATCAAGCTGGCCTGGCCTAATCTTTTCCCTTTTTTTCCTTTTTTAAAATGTAAATTTTAATCTGTTTTTAAATTACTGGGGTGTTTTAAATTGGTCTTGGGCCAAATGGTTTAATTCGGTTTTATTCTGCTTTTAAATTTTGTATATATGTGTTTTATTTTGTGGCTGTTCACCGCCCTGAGTCCTTCGGGAGTAGGGTGGTATATAAATCCAATAAACATAAACATAAACATAAACAAACAGAGGCCGTATTCAGTCAGTTTGGATCAGTTCTGGCAAACCGTAGTGACGACCTGGGGATGGGCCCGCCTACCTGCCTAGGCGGAATCCCATCCTATATCGCTGGGGTTTTGACGCCTCATGCATGTGTGGACGGCGCATGTGAGCGAATTGTCGTGTTGTTTGATGTCACAAGGCCCTTGAGGTCATCCAGTCCACCACCCCACCACCCAGACAGGGCAGGAATTTATCATTTTTTTCAGAGTATAAGCACACCGGACTATAAGACGCACCTACCTTTTTTGGGGAGGACAACAAGAAAAAGAAACCTGCCTCTGATTCCCAGCACTTTTGCCTCCTTGCAGCAAACAGCAAACAGCCTGCTTTACTTTCAGTTTCGTTTTCAGCATAGCTTGATTAGCACAACGAAAAAAAAAATCTGCTCCCAGCAATTTACCTCCTTGCAGCAAGCAGCAGAGGCCCATGCAAAACAGCTGAGAGTCGGGAGGCCGATCCAATCAACTTGTGCTAATTAGGCTGTGCTGAAGCTGAAAGGAGCTGTTTTTTTCCTGCTGTTTGCTTGCAAGGAGGTAAGTGCTGTGAGGCAGAGGCCAAAGGGTGGGGGCCAGTGGGTGGGAGGGGCTACGTTCGGTGTATAAGACGCACCTAAATTTTCACCCCCCTTTAGGGGAGAAAAAGGTGCGTCTTGTACTCTGAAAAATACGGTACATTAAAGCATCTCTGAAACCCAGCTGTTCAGCTTCCATTTGAACACATCTAATGAATATAAGCTTATTATTTGTCTGGGTTAGAGGTTTCCCCTTAAACCGTGCTTACTAATAGAACGAGTGTTTTTTCCTTCTAATATTCAGTCAGAATCTGTCTGAAAACCCATAATAAGTATCAAGAACTAACTTGCCTCGTCCGTCAGCTGTGATCCCTATTCCGCTACTGCACAATGCTTGGAATTCAGCTGGAGGGGAAAAAAAAATAATCAAACAATTGTCATTTGGGAAAGTAGCATCAAAAGATGGCCAGCACATCGAAACATGTGAATATCACAGATGAAACATCCTCATGGCTTTGCAGATGTAACCCACAATACATTCCCGGCAGAAGCATCTTTTAAAACGAGATGCTTTCTCAAATAGTTTCCTAAAGAATGAACAAGAAGTAGGTCCAAATCAGGGGTGAAATCTAGGAGGTTCTGACAGGTTCTGGAGAATCGGTAGCGGAAATTTTGAGTAGTTCAGAGAACCGGCGAATACCACCTCTGGCTGGTCCCAGAATGGGGTGGGAATGGAGATTTTGCAGTATGCTTCCCTTGCCACACCCACCAAGCCATGCCCACCAAGCCACACTACGTCCACCAAGCCACGCCCACAGAACCGGGAGTAAAAAAATTTGGATTTCACCACTGGTACAAATTACAAGGTCCGTGGCAATAAAGTTGATCCCGTATATTTTTTCCCCACAGTGTTGTAGCCTGTCAGCGGCCTGTGTGGATTGTAGCTGATTCGAACAACGAGGAGGCCTGTGCAGCTGGCACTCGAGTCGGACGGTGAGGAGGCTGGAGAAGACGTGGTGCCAGAGGCAGGGATTCAGCCAGGGCCTTCAGACCCTCCAGAAGCTCCCATAAGTGAAGAAGAAGAAGAGGAGGAGCCTCTTCTCCATGTACAGGCGAGCAGAGCTGCCAAAAGGCAGGAGTGGCTCCTCAGGAGGAGGTCTCCTCGAGAGTAAGGCTTGGGGCTAATTGGCCACTACCTTAGCCTATTTAAGTAGGAATGCTGATTGAAGCAATTTGCAGGGAACAACTTTGTTACTCTCCTTCACGTCTTGATCTTAGTTCTCTGCAAATTGCTTGTGGGTTTTCGTCCAACTCTAGTAAGATTACGATTATTGATTCTTTGGATTCTTGTAGGCTGTTAAGAAAGTTAACGAGCAGCCTTTGTTTGAAAAAGACCAGTTGAATTTAGTAAACTAAGGTTTCTACAGAGTTTGTGTGTGCTGCGTTCTTTGAGGTCCGTAGCTGGGGCAGAACACACAGTGAGAAAAATTATGTAGAAGACTACTGGATATTCAGGACTTATTTTGATATTAAGACAATTCCAGAAGCTTACGGTTCCAATGGAATATTTGTAATTCAGGGATGAACTGTGGGGGTCCTTGGTGCTCTCTTGAGCTTGGTTATTTTCTTGCAGGTATTTCATTACCGAAAAAGGTAACATCATCAGTGCTAACGGTAGAATGGAGCGGGGTTGCTGTCTATTTATACTCCAGTCAAGGAACTACCAACTCAGACAAACAAGTAAAGAACAGCCTAATCATGAGGCTAATCATGACTGCACACCTCAAATCACTAGTATATAAGCAGAGAGCGAACCCCACCCTCCCTCACACTGAGGATGTTACCACGTTGGGTCAACCAAGCTCAGAGATCATCAAGGACCCCTCCTCCTCCCCGATTTCTCCTTCTTCAACTCCACCAACCCCACTCCCTTTTAGCGCTGAAGATATTCCCTATTTCCTAGATATTTCCTAAAGGTATTTCCATCTGCAAGAAAACTTCCAAGCTCAACAAGGAGCCTCCGTTTTAACCCTGAGCTACAGCTATTCTTCTTTATTCGGCTTGTCCTTCCGTTTAACTCTGCCCGCTAAAATGACTAACGAGGCTCCAAATCTCCTGAATTAACGGGTGTGCTCATTATCCCGAATCCTCAAAGAACCAAAATCTCTGGCACGCGGCCACCGCCTGACTCCTGGCGATGCAATTTAGAAACTTGGAAAATCTGCAGACTGACGTTCTCTTTCCAGTCTCTTTAAGGTCAGAGGAGGGCTATCTAAGGTCCCTTCTGCAGTGGCGAGATCTCCGGGTTTGCCCTCACTTGAGACTTTCAAGAAGGGGTTGGATTGCCAGTTGTCAGAAATGGTGTAGGGTGGAGGTGTCAAACTCAAGGCCCACGGGGCCATCGTGGTCTACCCAGTGGGAAGAGGAAAGATTGGGCCAGCGTAGCTTTAGCCCCGTCTACCCAATGCGAATGTCAGAGTTCCAAGTAACAACGAAAAGAAAACTCTGAGGTTTGAAGTTCCTCAAAGTTCCATTTTATTAGGTATGTCCTATTGGCACATCTGGGGAAACCCAAATCTGAAAGCTTCCAGGTTTTCCCCACCCAAAGGAAAGTTCAAGTCCCTGCCCAGCACCCACATGGTCCATCACATGGTCCAATCCAGGGGTGAAATCCACTTAACTTCCTTACCGGTTCAGAAGTGCATGCGCCACATGTTAAAACCAGGAAGTAATGACACCCGAGTGGTGATTGCTACCAGATCGCCGAACCGCAGGGAAAAATCGCTACCGGATCAGGCGATCCGGTCCGATCCGGGAGCATTTCACCCCTGGTCCAATCCAAGCACCGTCCCAACTGGAGAGGCCTCCCTGTTCCAGCCGTCCAGGTGCAGGGCAAGATGTCCTTGACTCGCTGAGAAAGGAATGTTATTATGACTACATATCACCCTGGCTCCATATAAATCCCAGTTTCCCACAGTAGTAAATGTAGCAGGCTTGAAGATCCAATGAAAAAGATGGCTTCCAGGTCTGACAATGAAGAGGAAACTTGCCACCAGTTTGAAGAGTGGTGTCAAGATGGCCACACTCACCCAGTCATACCTCTCCCCACCCTCGAGATCAATCACAGCCCTGATGCGGCCCTCAATGAAATTGAGTTTGACACCCCTGGTGTAGGGCCTCTTGCTTGGGTGGGGGGTTGGATTAGATGACCTACAAGGTCCCTTCCAAGTAGGTGTCCTTTTCCCCATGGCTCCAGACAAGCTCTCCCTGAGGCTTTTTCTGCTGTGCAGCTTTTCCTGGAAGGATTTCAAACGTGCAGGAAGATCACACGGTCAGTCCAAGGAAGGCTTCAGAGAAGAAAAAATAACCTTGCCAGGGACATCCAAAGAAAGCTGATTTATTTTTTTTAAAAAAAGCCTCAATGTATCAGTCATTCTCCTTTCCCCCAGCCAAATTCAACCCAGTTTCTTACATTTGGGGCTCCTCTCCCCGAACCCCAAATTGCATACTAGGAGAACAGGATACATTTACATGTAGGAATTTTCCAATTGACATCTCTTCCTCTCTCTTCCTCTCTCCAAAGAATTAAGGCAATAAATATATCTGTTGTGGCCCTTCCAGCAGCCAAATCAGAGGAGGAGGCGTGGAAGTCAGGACCAGCATCAAGGCAACCTGAGAGCTCCGAGGGGGAAGAGGGAATGGAGCTGGGAGAGAGAGAGAGAGAGAGAGAGAGAGAGAGAGAGAGAGAGAGAAATGGAGGTGGAGCATGGGCTGTCCCTCAGCCCTCCGATGGAGAGTCAACAGCCCCCAGGTCTGGAGGTAGCTGATGAGGAAGAGGAGGAACAGCTGGGTCCAGTGCCTGACATGCGGATGTGCAGAAGGCAGAGGAGAGGAGAGCAGTGGAAATCTGTGGGCCGGTCCTTGGGATGGAAGAGCCACCGCTGCTAGCAAAGCCCCACCCTAGCTCTGGGGATAAAAGGCAGGGAGAGGAAATGAATAGATGTGGCAGACAACTATTCATCTCCCTGTCAGCCCTCCGATGGAGAGTCAACAGCCTCCAGGTCTGGAGGTGGCTGATGAGGAAGGGAAGGAACAGCTGGGTCCAGTGCCTGAGATGTGGATGCACAGAAGGCAAAGGAGAGGAGAGCAGTGGAAATCTATGGGCCGATCCTGGGGAAGGAAGAGCCACCACTGCTAGTGAAGCCCCACCCTAGCTCTGGGGAGAAAAGGCAGGGGGTGGAGATGAGTAGGTGTGGCATTCATCTCCCTGCTGGACAGACTTGTTAGCCTGCGGTGAGAGAGAAACTTCTTGCCGGGGTTGCTGGCACACCTAATAAAGAAATATTTTGAGTTCACTGCAGAGGGTTTGCATTAGTTGTCTTTGAGGAGCTGGGCCAGAACAGTGTCCTATTCTCCATCCGAGTCAGATAACTCAGGAGAGGGACAACGGACTCCATGCTCTGATTCACCCCAGACTTGAGCACTACTCACTTGTCCCTCCCTTGAGTTATTATGCACTGAATTGTCCTGTGGTGAGTGAGCCGGGGCAAGTTGGTGGGGTATGTTGGCCACAGCGAGACAGCCAGGGTGAGTCAGCCAAAGTGAGTTGTCCTAGACCAGGGGTGTCAAATTCAATTTCATTGAGGGCCACATCAGGGTTGTGTTTGACCTGGGTGGCCAGGTGGGTATGGCTCCAGGTGGGCGTGGCCAGGGTGAGCATGGCCAGCTCGACAGCACTCGTGTCGGCACCACTCGTGTGGTGGCCTGGGCAGGGCTGGGGGGGGGATCTATTCTCTCCAGCAGGGGAAGGCAAGACCAGGGAGTGTCCACCCCAACACAAACTGAACAATGTGGTATATGCAGTACAAAGCAGGGAGCCAATGTACCCATCTATACATTGGGGAAATAAAACAGCCATTTCACAAACGCGTGCCACAACATAGGAGAACAAACTCACGTGGACTAGATTCATCAGTCCATCTGCATTTAAAAGACACAGGCCACTCTTTTGAAGACAGCAAAGTCCACATTTTGGACAAGGAGGCACCACGGGCCAGTCCTTTGCTGTTTCCGAGGTAGCCCGGCAGGGCAGATCTAAGCACTCTGTGTGCCAGACTTGGCCCCTGGGCCTTTAGTTTGACATCCCTGCCCTAGACCCTTCCCTCACTCTCTACTCATCCTCAGAAAAGCAAGTTGCTTGGCCAAGTAGAGAAATACTTTGCCATTCTGCCCAGCCTCCTTCCTCCACATTCCTTGTTATCGTGGCATATCTGTTGGACTACAGACTGTGCTTTAAAGAAAACACCACCCCCTCCGCAAATATTCAATGTATTCTGTGGGTTCCTCAGCACTCCCTTACTCTCCTGGCGTATGGAGAAGTTTGAAAATCCAGAGTTGCAGAAGACATTAGTTCGGATCAGTGGTGAAATCCAAATTTTTTTACTATCAGTTCTGTGGGTGTGGCTTGGTGGCCGTGATGTGGCTTGGAGGTGTTGTGGCCCGTCAGCAGCCTGTGCAGATTGTAGCTGATTCCAACAACGAGGAGGCTGGTGTGGTGCTGTGCCAGCAGCCTGTGCAGCTGGCGCTCGAGTCAGACAGTGAGGAGGCTGGAGAAGAGGTGGTGCCAGAGGCGGGGATTCAGCCAGGGCCTTCAAAACCTCCAGAAGCTCCCATAAGTGAAGAGGAGGAGCCTCTTCTCGATGCACGACCGCGCAGAGCTGCCAAAAGGCAGGAGTGGCTCCTCAGGAGGAGGTCTCCTCGAGAGTAAGGCTTGGGGCTAATTGGCTACTCCCTTAGCCTATTTAAGGAGGAACGCCACTTGCAGCAAGCCGTAGGGAACAACATTAGTTCAATCTCCTTCACATCTGGATTCTCTGCAAAATTGTTTCTGGGCTTTCTGCCAACTCTAGTAAGGCTATGATTACCTTATCTTAGAATTCTGGTAGGCTCTTAAGACAGTTTATTAACAGCCTTTGGTTGATAAAGACTAAGTTATTTGAGTAAAATAAGTTTCGTATAGAGTTTGTGTGTGCTGCATTTTTGGGGGCCCGTAGCTGAGGCAGAACAGGTGGCTGTGGCTTGGTGGGCGTGGTGGGGAAATCTCTATTCCCTCTCCATTCCAGGGGAAGGATATTGCAAAATCTCCATTCCCACCCCACTCTCGGGCCAGCCAGAGGTGGTATTTGCCGGTTCTCTGAATTACTCAAAATTTCCCCTAGCGGTTCTCCGAACTACTCAAAATTTCTGCTACCAGTTCTCCAGAACCTGTCAGAACCTGCTGGATTTCACCCCTGGTTCGGATGTCTTTAGATGGAAAACAAAATCCGGGTTCCCCTAATGATCCCTTCTCTGAATTGTGACTCACCGGAGTTTTTGGCAGGACAAGGCTGGCACGGCTCTCCAAATCCATGGTCTGGATTGGCACAGCAACATTCGGATTTGGTGACGGCTCCCGGGAAGGGACGAGCGCAGGTGCCCTTCTTGATGCCACCGTAACAGGTGCTGCGAACGTGGGTATCCACGCAGACCCGTCCATCCACGCCGATGGCCAGCCCACCCAGGCACTCACAACGGAAGGAGCCCTCGGTGTTGATACACCAGCCGTTCATACAAATTCCCGGAGTCTCACACTCGTCAATGTCTGAAGTAGGAAAGAGAGGGGCAGTGAGCAAATATTTTTCCCTTCCTTGGTTAGCGGGCAAAGGTGGCCAGAGCGTGGAACTGGCCTCCCAGGCATGACGGTTTTAGGACACTGTTTTGGAAGTCACAATTCCAAGATCTTATTGATCTTGGAATTGTGGATCTTGGAATTGTGGAATATTTAATGGTCTTAAAATAAATCTTCCAGTGTTGGAGCACTGGGGTTTTAATGGGAATTTTAGTTTTTGGTGTTTGAATTTTAATCTGGACTGGTTTTATTGTTGTGAGCCGCCCTGTGTCCTCGCGGTGAAGGGTGGCATATAAGTCTGAAAAACAAACAAACAAACAAATAGTTCACAACTTCTGGAGGCAAGTTATCCCACCTAGAACTAAGGAGAAATTTCCCGACAGTGAGAACAATTAATCAGTGAAACCACTTGCCTCCAGGAGTTTTGAATGTTCCAACACTGGAAGTTTTTAAGAAGAGATTGGATAACCTTTGTCTGAAGTGGCATAGGGTTTCCTGCCAAAGGGGTTGGACTAGAAGACCTCCAAGGTCCCTTCCAACTCTGTTATTCTATTCTATTCTATTCTATTCTATTCTATTCTATTCTATTCTATTCTATTCTATTCTATTCTATTCTATTCCATTCCATTCCATTCCATTCCATTCCATTCTATTCTATTCTATTCTATTCTATTCTATTCTATTCTATTCTATTCTATTCTATTCTTCTCTACTCTACTCTACTCTACTCTACTCCCATTCCATATTCTCTCCTCTCCTCTCCTCTCCTCTCCTCTCCTCTCCTCTCCTCTCCTCCTCTCCTCTCCTCTCCTCTTCTCTTCTCCTCTCCTCTCCTCTCCTCTCCTCTCCTCTACTCTACTCTACTCTACTCTACTCCCATTCTATATTCTATTCTATTCTATTCTATTCTATTCTATTCTATTCTATTCTATTCTATTCTATTCTATTCTATTCTATTCTATTCTATTCTATTCTATTCTATTCTATTCCATTCCATTCCATTCCATTCCATTCTATTCTATTCTATTCTTCTCTACTCTACTCTACTCTACTCTACTCCCATTCCATATTCTCTCCTCTCCTCTCCTCTCCTCTCCTCTCCTCTCCTCTCCTCTTCTCTTCTCCTCTCCTCTCCTCTCCTCTCCTCTCCTCTCCTCTCCTCTCCTCTCCTCTACTCTACTCTACTCTACTCCCATTCTATATTCTATTCTATTCTATTCTATTCTATTCTATTCTATTCTATTCTATTCTATTCTATTCTATTCTATTCTATTCCATTCTATTCCATTCCATTCCATTCCATTCCATTCCATTCCATTCTATTCTATTCTATTCTATTCTATTCTTCTCTACTCTACTCTACTCTACTCCCATTCCATATTCTCTCCTCTCCTCTCCTCTCCTCTCCTCTCCTCTCCTCTCCTCTCCTCTCCTCTCCTCTCCTCTCCTCTCCTCTCCTCTCCTCTCCTCTTCTCCTCTCCTCTCCTCTCCTCTCCTCTCCTCTCCTCTCCTCTCCTCTCCTCTCCTCTCCTCTCCTCTACTCTACTCTACTCTACTCTACTCCCATTCTATATTCTATTCTATTCTATTCTATTCTATTCTATTCTATTCTATTCTATTCTATTCTATTCTATTCTATTCTATTCTATTCTATTCTATTCTATTCTATTCTATTCTATTCCATTCCATTCCATTCCATTCTATTCTATTCTTCTCTACTCTACTCTACTCTACTCTACTCCCATTCCATATTCTCTCCTCTCCTCTCCTCTCCTCTCCTCTCCTCTCCTCTCCTCTCCTCTCCTCTCCTCTCCTCTCCTCTCCTCTCCTCTTCTCTTCTCCTCTCCTCTCCTCTCCTCTCCTCTACTCTACTCTACTCTACTCTACTCCCATTCTATATTCTATTCTATTCTATTCTATTCTATTCTATTCTATTCTATTCTATTCTATTCTATTCTATTCTATTCTATTCTATTCTATTCTATTCTATTCTATTCTATTCTATTCCACTTATTATCCTATCCTATCCTATCCTATCCTATCCTATCCTATCCTATCCTATCCTATCCTATCCTATCCTATCCTATCCTATCCTATCCTATCCTTCTCTCTCCTTCCCTTCCCTTCCCTTCCCTTCCCTTCCCTTCCCTTCCCTTCCATTCTACTTATTATTCTACTCTACTCTACTCTACTCTACTCTACTCTACTCTACTCTACTCTACTCTACTCTACTCTACTCTACTCTATTCTATTCTATTCTATTCTATATGCGATGCAATTTGATTCCTTTGTGGCAAATACAGAAATACAGATTTAGAATAGAATAGAATAACAGAGTCGGAAGGGACCTTGGAGGTCTTCTAGTCCAACCTCCTGCTTGGGCAGGAATCCCTCTACCATTTCAGAGAAATGGCTGTCCAGTCTCTTCTTAAAAACTCTGGATGACTCCAGAGCTTCAACAGGTAGAAAATGCATCAAACTCACCCACCAGCCGTGACGAGCAAATCTAGCCCTGTAGCCCCATGGAGTAAAGAACCAAGCCCAGCCATCTCCAAGAGAGAGAGGGGGGAAGGGGGGTTTCTACTGAGAATTTCCACCCTGTCTTAAGCAAGGCTGAACCCTTTGTGGTCCCCTGGGATGCAGGATGTCGTCCACTCTTGGCCTTCAAGAGGTGGCTGGGGAACTTTTCTGCTGAGCTTTGGGAGGCTGCTGGATGAAAAGCCTCCTTCTGCTAATTAGTTTTTGGCAACGGTTTTGCATTTTGATTTTTTTCCCTCTCTCTCTTTCAATAACCCGGATTCTTTGAAGTGTATGCCAGTGCTTCTCAACCTTGGCAACTTCAAGACACGTGCAACAGAATCCCAGAATTCCCCAGCCAGCAATGCTTAAAGTTGCCAAGGTTGGGAAACACGGTTGGGTGTATGCAGATTTCTACAAATCAAATACACATTTCTACAAATCAGATAAAACAATAAAGGAAAGATTTTCTGTCCTGTCACGTTGGCCCTCCTTTGGCTCCCATATTCTGCAGAAATGTATCTGCCTCACCTCTTGCATGGCAGTTTCATTTGCCGTAATTCCAGGGGGATTACTTATTTCCCCATTATGATGAAAGGAAGGAAGGAAGGAAGGAAGGAAGGAAAAAGAAAGAAAGAGGAAAGAAGAGAAGAAAGAAAGAATGGAAGGAAGGAAGGAAGAAAAAAGAAAGAGGAAAGAAGAGAAGAAAGAAAGAAGGAAAAGAAGGAAGGAAAGATGGATGGATGGATGGAAGGAAGGAAGGAAGGAAAAAGAAAGAAAGAGGAAAGAAGAGAAGAAAGAAAGAATGGAAGGAAGGAAGGAAGGAAAAAAGAGGAAAGAAGAGAAGAAAGGAAGGATGAAAGGAAGGATGGATGGATGGAAGGAAGGAAGGAAGGAAAAAGAAAGAAAGCAGAAAGAAGAGAAGAAAGAAAGAACGGAAGGAAGGAAGAAAAAAGAAAGAAAGAGGAAATAAGAGAAGAAAGAAAGAATGGAAGGAAGGAAGGAAGGAAGGAAGGAAGGAAAAAAAGAAAGAGGAAATAAGAGAAGAAAGAAAGAATGAAAGGAAAGATGGATGGATGGATGGAAGGAAGGAAGGAAAAAGAAAGAAAGCAGAAAGAAGAGAAGAAAGAAAGAACAGAAGGAAGGAAGAAAAAAGAAAGAAAGAGGAAAGAAGAGAAGAAAGAAAGAACGGAAGGAAGTAAAGGAAAAAGAAAGAAAGAGAAAAGAAGATAAGAAAGAAAGAATGAAAGGAAGGATGGAAGGAAAGAAAGAAAAAGAAAGAGGACAGAAGAGAAGAAAGAAAGGAAGAAAAAAGAAAGAGGAAAGAAGATAAGAACAACAGAACAAAAGGAGGGAAGGAAGGAAGAGGAAAGAAGAGAAAGGAAGAGGTAAGAAGAGAAAGAGAAACAAAGAAAGGAAAGAAGAGAAACAAAGAAAAAGAAAGAGAAACAAAGAAAGAGGAAATAAAAGAAAGAAAGAAAGAAAGAAAGAAAGAAAGAAAGAAAGAAAGAAAGAAAGAAAGAAAGAAAGAAAGAAAGAAAGAAAAGAACCCAAGGATTTCATAAGTCCAACCGAACGGACCGGAATCCGGCCATTTCCCCCCCCCCCCCGGCTTTCCCAGCTCCATTCTTCCCGGGAGCCCCTCCCCTCTTCCTCCTCCCCCCCCCAGCACCCACCAACGCAGTACCGCCCGTTGGGGGCCAGCACAAAGCCCAGTTTGCAAATGCACTTGAAGCTCCCGTCCTCATTGATGCACATTCCGTTCAGGCACATGTTGGTTGTAGCACATTCGTCGTGATCTGTGGAGCAGAGGGCGAGAAAGCCGTCAAGCGGGGAGGCTGCCCGAGGGACGAGGGTCCGGGGAAGTCAGAGCTACAGGCGACTGGCAAGCTCAGACCTTGGGACACGGAGAACAGGACTTGGTGGCTTTGGCACTAGCAGGTCTAGCTGTGGTTTTCTTGGCACCTTATCAGAGGGCATCAGGCGGTCCAGTTCTCTCCTGGCAACATTTGACCCTGGCTGACTTGATGCCAGTTTAAATAAACTTTTGTTACTTCATTGTTTTCTTCTTGGTTTCTGGGCTTGCTTGGTAAACAGCACGTGTGCCCAAAACAATAGCGTAGAATAATTTCAACTCAATAAAGTAGAAGTAGCCTGCAGTACGGCATTCTAACCACTGCGCCACCGTTGCAGATAAGACAAAACACTCAGATAAGCAGGGATTAATACCAGACAAACAATCCAGCAGAAAACAATATCCTAATCAAGGAACCACCCAGGAGAGAAATAATCAAGCAAACGAGCCCGCAGGACTGCATTCTAACCACTGCGCCACCACGGCTCTTCACAATGCACAGTTGTGGCCACCATCTTGACTTTTTTGACCATACTCTGCAGCATACATTTTATGGCCAATTAGAGCCGTGCTTCTCAACCAAGGCCCCTTTAAGATGTGCGGGCTTCAACTCTCAGAATTCTCCAGGCTGGGGAATTCTGGGAATTGAAGTTCATGCATTGTTAAGTGGACGTCGTTCAGAAACGCTGAATTAAGAGGAAACCACTGGTCCGAGTTACCCTGGACAGGAATAAAAACTAGTTTAGCTACCAGGAAAGCAGCCCACAGACACGATGGGCGTGCCTGTGATCCAGAAGCGGGCATCGGCTGTGACATGATGAAGTCATTCAAATACAGGAAAGAGCCAGGACTTTATTGGGGGTGGGGGCGGGGGGCAGTTAAGATATCGGTGCATGCAAAATGTGCCTAAAATGGCCCTTCTGTTTTTGGAGCATTTGATATTCACATTTTGCCCAGAAATGGTGCAGAAGGTGTGAAAGGAATGGGGAAGGCCGAGTAGATTCACCCATTGCCCTCCAGCCCTTTCTTACCTGCGCAGTTCTTCCCATCCGGTGTGATTTCAAAGCCAGCGTTGCAGATGCATTGGAAGCTGCCGTCGGTGTTTACACAGCGGCCATTTCGACACATCACACCATTCATGATGCATTCGTCGATATCTAAGAGAGGAGCCACACGGTGAATAGACTGTTGTGGCCCCGTCCTCTGAGCCTATCCCATTGGAGGAAGGAAGCTCTGAGCAGGAGGAAGAGGAGCCAGCCAGATCTCCCAGCCCACCCCCCCTCTGGCACCGTCTCAGGTGCCAGCTGAAAGAGAGCCAAGTAGTGGGGAAACAGGTGTCTCAGATGAGAGTGAGGGAGAGACGTCATTCCTGGACGCACGCCAAAGAAGGCGAGAGAAAAGATTACTGCAGCTGCGGCGTATGAGGAAATAGACCTGAGTCAATGGATTGGAGTCACAGGATCAATGACTCACTGGACCACACCCAAAGCCTATCTATATAAGACAGGACGGTGGGTCAAGAAGTTTGTGACGAACAAAGCTAAACAAACATAGCAACCTTGTAGTCTTGGAAGCTAGATGAACGGCAAAGCTACGTAGGTGATTTTCTTGTTTGTGTAAACTAATAAAGTCCTTGGCAGACGGTGTGCATATCGCTGCCAAGGTTGAGATAAGAACTGTGGAGTGTGCCAAGTGATTCTTAACCCTCGGCTGGCTGTGTTTTTGTGGGTCTCTGAAGGGGGGGGACAGATCATAGACTGCCTGGAATCATGTATGTCAACCAGTGGTGGTTCGCACCAGTTAGCAAGAACCGGTAGTAAAAATTTGTAGAAGTTCAGAGAACCGGTAATAACATTGGCTGGCCACGCCCCCAAACCGGTCCCCGGCCGGTTGCCGCTTGCTTACCCCGCCTACCCCATCAGAGGCCTTTTTTTAAACTTTTAAAAGCATTTTTTCTGCAACCTCTTCGGCCGAGGAGGTTGTAGAAAGAAAGAAAAAGCCTTTAAAAGCCTCTGGCGATCCCAGCTGAGTTGCCTGATCGTCAGAGGCTTCTCAGAGCATTTTTTTCTGCAACCTGTTAAGGTTGTAGAAAAGATGCTTTTAAAAGTTAAAAAAAAAAACAAGTTGGCCACGCCCACCCAGTCACATTACCTCCTCCAAGCCACACCCACAGAATAAGCCACGCCCACAGAATCGGTAGTAAAAAAATTTAGAACCCACCCCCGATGTCAACCTTTAAAGCCACCTGGACTTCCTTCCAGAATCCCCCAGCCAGCCCCCCCCAAACTCAATCCCACAACCGATGCCCGGAATATTTCCAGTGGCTCCTATCTCCAGTCCAAATACGGAGGGGAAAGTTCAAAAAAGTGGTGAAATCCAAATATTTTTACTACCGGTTCTGTGGGCGTGGCTTGGTGGGCATGGTGTGGTGTGGTGTGGCTCAGTGGGTGTGACTTGGTGGGCTTGGCAGGGGAAGGATACTGCAAAATCTCCATTCCCTCCCCACTCTGGGGCCAGCCCGAGGTGGTATTTGCCAGTTCTCTGAACTACTCAAAATTTCCGCTACAGGTTCTCCAGAACCTGTCAGAACCTGCTGGATTTCACCCCTGGTCCAAACAATGTCAAGAAGATAATTGCGGTGATGCAATGAAAGGCTCACCTCTTTCTTAGCCACGCTTCAACTTCCATCTTGACTTTTTTGACCCCCTTGTGGGTCTCCCTACTTGCAATCTGGTTCGATTCCCTTTCCTCCCATTCCTCTCAGGCACAGATCCCAGGGAGAGTCACAGTCACCCCCCACTCCTCTTTGACTTACCAATGCAGGCCTGTTTGGTGGGTGTGCTCTGGAAACCCTCGTGGCACTTGCAGTGGTAGGAGCCGGGGGTGTTCACACAATCACCGTGGAGGCAGGGGCTGCTTGAACACTCATCCATGTCTTGCAAAGAGGGCGAGGCGGGAGAGAGAGAGGGGGTGGGGGAAACAGAGTAAATACGAGTCAATTGGAGATAGACTATATATGTGTGTGTTTGTGTGTATTTACTTAGCTACTTGTGATTGACTCTAGGGGGTAATGCTCATCTCTGTTTCAAGGCCACGGAGCCGGCACTGTCTGGAGACATTTCCATGGTCACGTGGCCAGCATGACATCACAGAGCAGTTTCCTCCCTCACCGAAGTGGTACCTATTTATCTACTCGCATTTGCATGCTTTCGAACTGCTAGATGAGCAAGAGCTGAGGGCGAAGATGGGAGCTCACTCTGTTGCGTGGTGCCCGGGGTTTCAAACCTGGGCTGCTGGTTTATATAGTCTATCTCCAATTGACTTACATTGGTTTGAGCACCGTGCTCTGCAAAACCCACTTAAATTTTGAGGCAAAGTTGAGGGCGCGTCTGCAAAAAGGCTGCCAGGATACTTTGATTCATCGCAGAGTTGCTTCCCTGTATCATCCCAACCCCACAATTTATTTCCCCTGTTTTGGGAGTCGATGAATCCCTTTCCAAGACCCTTCCGCCATTTTGGCCTGCTAAGAGAACACCGGAGTCTCTGTCAGGTTGCTGACGTAACTTTGGAAATAAAGATGGCCTAGCTTTTCCTTTTCGTGGATTTCTTTTTACACATACAGAAAAATCAGCCAAGATATTTAAAAGGCTAAGTTTCAAATTGTGGATAGAAGCTATCCACACGTCAAACTCCCAGGATTCCCCAGCCAACCATGATGGCTGTGGAATTCTGGGAGTTGAAGTCCACCCATCTTCAAGTTGCCAAACTGAAAAACACTGAGGATCCATTAATCAGCGAAAGTCTAATAGCCCCTTTTCTGACCCTCAAACGAATGGGTGCCAGTCTCGGAGAATTTATCAGAATGTTTCTGCTTTTCTTAAAAATGAGGGATTGGAAAAGGGGCTACCAGGTGCCTTCTGATTTTTGCATGTTTCATAGTTTGACGAGGTCATCACTCATTGGGGGAATTTTGGAGTTTTAGTAGTTCAGCTCTTCCTTATTTAATTACAGTAAATCAGAAACCTGCCCCTTTTGAGAGGAGACCAAAGAAAAAAAAGGAAAGAAAAAAAAATCAGTCCAATTTCAGAAAAGGAATAAAATCAAATCCCTGTTAAAACTATAGGGAGATGCAATTTTTGGAAAGATCACAAATGCATTTTTTTTTCATCATCCGATGTCACAGGTCTTCTGGCATCTGTGATGCCATCTTTCCCAGAAAACTGAAATAAATATTGCCCCAATAATTTTATCTCCATCCAAACTGCCCATTATTATAATGAATAGCCCAAACCTTATTCCCACGCCTGTCGTTGGATAAATAGATTCAGGGAGATTTGGAGAAACATAAATTTCTGGGTGGAGACATCCTATTCATGACTTAAAAGCCTCTAGCATTGCCAGACGGGCCTCCCCAATGTTTTTAAAATCAGATGACCCGAAAGATTTTATTTTATTTTAATCTGAGCTGAGTCATATCCCAGTAAGGAGCCACGCAGTTAATATTACAGAGCAATGATTATAAAGACAAATAACAGAATGAATGCTATCGGTCTCCTAATTGTCTCAGACCATTTCTACATTTGGGGCTCATAATATCTTCCAGGAAATTAATTGGGTCGCTAAATCGGCAATTCGCTGCTCATCTTTTGGCAAATTGCATCTCTTTGCAAATGGCTTTTGCAAATCCCATTGCTGGAAGCAGAATGTCATGCTCCTTTCGGAACCTGAATCTGCAGAGGAAGTTTAGTTTACTTTATTGTCATTACACCTCATACAATGAAATTAAATATCATTTTTAGCGTACATTATAATACAAAGGCAAACCAGAACTGGAGCCCTGAGATCGAGGGGGTGGCTTTGTTGGTTTCGGAAGAATATGGGGAGGGGCAGGCCCAGTCAGGCCAGGACCTTTCAGGATTGGGAGAGTTTGTAGGCAGGGAGGAAGGGGGTCAAGATGACCAAGAGAGGCTAAGCAGTGGACATGAGAGACCGAGCTCAGGTGATGAGCAAGGACCACCCACTCCTGATCCTCGAGCACGGAGAGCGGAGAGAAGGCGAGAACAGCGCAGGCTGACCCGACTACTTGGGAAGAGAGCGCCCCAGCAGGAAACATTGTTTAAAAAGTCAAAATGTCTCCACTGCTTTTTCGTGCATCGTAGGGCAGGTGTTGAATGGAGTGGTGTGGTGGCCTAGAGATGGAGCTCTCGCCTCACAATCAGGAGGCTGTGAGTTCAATCCTAGGTAGAGGCAGATATTTCTCTCTCTGGGCACAATGAGAATGTATCTGCGGAACCAAACTTTGCAGTGGTGACCGGAAGGGCATCCAGCCAGGAAATACTCAGCTCCATTCAGTTGCCCAGACTCCACCCTGCAAGGGATTATGGGGTCATTAAAAGAAGATGAGGATAAGGCAGGAGTTTGATCTCACAGCCCAAGTCACCCTCTTCGCTTTTTTGGATCTGCAGCTCCCACCTTGGCTGTGAACTGAAGCCAGTCCCCAAGGAACCAGCATCGCACCGATTGTGGTTTGCTTACCGATACACTCGCCCCGCACATCTTGCTTGTAGCCCATGTTGCACTCGCAACGGTAGCTGGACGGGGTGGGGATGCAGCGCCCGTTCAAGCACAGGTTGGTGAAATGCTTGCAAATGTCGATCGTCTGGTTTAGCGTCGCTGTGCCTAGAAGAAACAAGGCGGGGGGGGGGGTTCATGTGGAGGTGAAGCCCTCCCCCCAATTCTCAGGGAGTGGTCTTGCCCAGGGTGGAAATGCTCTCGATGGCACACCGAGCCTGCTGACCAAAATTCAAGACCTTCCTGGGTGAAATGCAGCCACTTTGGGAGTTGCTGAACCATGAGGATTAGAATCTTAGTTTTTACAGAAAAGAGTTTTAGAGCAAGGTCCAGCCTCTGGGAATCACCCTTACCCCAAATTCTGCTGATGGGCTCAGAGGTTGGTAGGTTTGCTTCCAAGACTAACTCTCTCTCTCTCTCTCTCTCTCTCTCTCTCTCTCTCTCTCTTTCTATCAACTATTTATCTTTTTTTTTCTTTCTTTCTTTCTTTCTTTCTTTTTTTCTTTCTTTCTACCATCTATCTCTCTATCTTTCTATCATCTATCTATCTACTATCTTTCTATCATCTTTCTATCTTTCTTTCTATCATCTATCTATCTATCTACTATCTATCATCTATGTACTATCTATCTATCTTTCTATCCATCATCTATCTACATCTTTCTTTCTTTCTATTTACTATCTATCTACCTATCTAAGTGCCCATCCATGCATATCCATCCATTCATCTATCATCTATCTATCTATCAGCTGTCTGTCTGTCTGTTCTATCTATCTATCATCTATCTATCTATCTATCTATCTATCTATCTATCTATCTATCTATCTATCTATCTCTTTCTCTCTCTCTTTCTATCATCTATCATCTATCTATCTACTATCTATCTTTCTATCAACTATCTATCTATTATCTACCTTATATCTATCTATCTATCTATCTATCTATCTATCTATCTATCTATCTATCTATCTATCTATCATCTATCTATCTATCTATCTATCTATCTCTATCTATCTATCTATCTATCTATCTATCTATCTATCTATCTATCTATCTATCTATCCCTTTCTCTCTCTCTTTCTTTCTATCATCTATCATCTATCTATCTACTATCTATCTATCTTTCTATCAACTATCTATTATCTACCTTATATCTATCTATCTATCTATCTATCTATCTATCTATCTATCTATCTATCTATCTATCTATCTATCTATCTATCTTTTCTATCATCTATCTTTCTTTCTTCATATATCTATCTTTCTTTTCTATCATCTATCTGTCATCTATCTATCTATCTTTCTATCTATCATCTTTTTATCTATCATCTCTCTCTCTCTCTTTTCTATCTATCTATCTATCTGTCTATCTTTTCTATCATCTTTCTTTCTTTCTATCATCTATTTATCTATCTATCTTTCTACCATCTATCTTTCTATCTATCAGCTATCTATCTTTCTTTCTATCCATCATCTATCTATCTATCACTTTCTTTCTTTCTATCTACTATCTATCTATCCATCCATCCATCCATCCATCCATCCATCTTTAACGATTTAACAAAAGTTAAATCGAACCGGGGGGGGGGGAGGAATCATTTCTCAGATGAATGTCCCTGCCCATCCCATGATATCTTTGTGTCTTATCTCCTCTGTTGGGGGGGGGGGAGTACCCCAAAAGGCAAAGCAGGCCCTGGCAGATATGCCAGTCAGTAGAAGAGATACCCCTTTCTGGCACCCCCAAAAACTGGAGATGACACCGTCATCATACTGTCTGCCAGGATGTGCCACCATCGAAGGGCAGAAGACGGACAAGCAGAGGGCAGCTTGGGATGCAACCTCTCGATGGATTGGGGTCCACTGTTTTTTGGTGTGTGTGTGTGTGTGAGAGAAAGAGAGAGAGAGAGAGAGAGAGAGAGAAATCTATGGGGTTTGGGGAGTGACCTGAACACGGCAGAGTTTTGGGGAAGACATCAACCTACAAAGGACTCCATGACTTTCTATGTTTCAATCTGGAGTGCCGCTCGGAAACTGCTCCAGGTTGCAAAACACTGCTCTACGGGAAGCATTCCTTGTTCAGAGGAACATCCCAGAAAAGGGGGCTGGGGTTTCCCCCAAAATCCCAGACAAATTTTGCAGCCCCTCTGAAGAACTCCTCCATTTGCCTCCTCCTCTTTTGAACCCCGTTCGTTGATGAAACTTGGTTTGCGTTCCACATCTGGATGGCATGCAGGACGATTTAACCGGATGGCATTTGGGCATTCTGGACCCTGGGCTCCGTCCTCGCAGCCTAGGTCGAAGATGCCAATTTGGGTGCAACTGGCGAAAGGTTTTGAGGGTTGCCTGGCAGCCAAAGATCTCAGCTGGTACCCGCCGGGCACTGAAACCCAGATTTTAAGCCCCTATTTGTTTCTATTTCTTTAACAAGGCGCCCTCTCTCACCGATGCTAGAACTCCCGGGGCCCGTCCCCGGCAATCCAGGGATGCCCCCTTGTCCGTTGGCTCCGTTGGGTCCAAATCCTCCAGGACCACTTATCCCCGGACCAACTCCGTTGGGGCCGAAGCTGGGAAGGCCCGGAAAAGTGCCAGGGAAGCCTGGAACGACGGGAAGTCCTTCGATGCACAGCCAACGGTATTCATCTGCGAGAAATAAAGACCCATCATATTCCTGATTATTGATGGAGAATGTTAAGGGGGATTATAAAACTCACTGCCAAATGGATGCCAATTGATCGAAGTCAGTGTTTCTCGACCTTGGAAGCTTGAAGAGGGGTGGACTTTAACTCCCAGAATCCCCCAGCCAGCATTGGCCGATTCGGTTAGTGAGCAACATTTCAACACCACTGAACAAAGTGACTTACGACTGTTTTTTCCACACTTATGACCGTTGCAGCAGCCCTAGGATCAGGTGATTAAAATTCAGATGCTTGGCCACTGGTTCATATTTATTTAGGCTTCCGGGGTCACATGATCCCTTTTTGTGCCCCCCCCCCGACAAGCAAAATCAAGGGGGGACTCGTTAGATTCACGTAAACCCTGTGTTGCTCGCTGAACATCTGCCGCGATTCACTTAACAACGGTGGCAAGAAAGGTCGTCAAACGGGGCAAAACTCGCTTAGTAGCCGAAATGTTGGGTTCAGTTGTGGTCGTAAGTCTGTCTCCTAACAGAAGGGGGACGTAGCTGGTACCCAGTGGTGGGATTCAAATAATTTAACAACCCGTTTGCCCACGGTCAGGTTGGCTGTCGTGGGAAGTGTGGCCCATCGTCCTCAGCTCCGCTGCAGGAAGAGGTTCCTACGACGGCCATCTTGACCCCGGTTGTTAAATTAGCCCCTCCCCACCCGCTATCAAAATGGATCCTGGGCGCTGCGCTGCAATGGAGAAATGAGAAATGGAGTGGCCAGCACAAGGGAAGGAGGAGAAGAAAGAGGGAATATGGCCTACGCCTTCCTTTCTGCCGGCCGCTCCGTTGCCCGTTTTTCCACTGCAGCGCAATGCCGCGGAACTTGCCCCACCCACCACCGCCGCCCAGATGCCCTCACTTCCCCCAAGCATTTCTTTGCCTACCGTCGCGTTTCGTAGCATTTCTCGCCATCCCTGTTCAGGGAAACAAAAATTTGTTTTAAAAAGTTCAATCGATCAATTCCAACTTTGCGAGATCTTTTTTTATTCTTTTGCAAAAAATTGGAATTGATCGATTGAATTTTCTTTTTTCCCCCCACAAATGTTTGTTTCTCTACACATGATGGCGAGAAACGCGACAGAGAAATGCAACGGATCTGGAAATCAGGTAGGAAAAGAAATGCTTGGGGGAAGCGAAGGTACCTGGATGCCAAGCGCTGAAATGGGCCCATCTCTCTCCAACAGCTACCCGGGCCCAACAGAGGGAAGACCGGCATCTACCGGCACTTAAATGCAACGCCATTCAGCTCTGGATGGGGTAGCCAGTATGGACACTGCAGGCAGGACGCCTGTTCACTTCAGCACCCTCCCTGATCCTCTGACGTTCCACCTGGAAGGAAGTTGAACGAAAACCAGATGTGTTCCGGGAAACACAGGTTTTCTGGAACACGTCTAACCGGTTCACAGAACTCAACAAAAAATTAGGAACTATTTCTACTGAACCGGTCTGTGCCGACTGAATCGCACCAGAGAGGTATCCCTGTCTGTCCATCAACAGCACTGAGGACAAAGATACATCTTCGAATAAATCACACACAGTCTGTTGAGCTCAGAGAACTGTTGGCATCCTCAGCAGTGGTGGATTGTTCCCGGTTTGCTCAGGTTCGGGCGAAATGGTTGCGGCGGCGGTGGGAGGCTCCACCCACCCACCCAGACGTCATCAAAAATGCAAAAACGCAGAAGCACTGCATGCTACCGACAGCAAACTGGTAGTGCCGGGATTTGAGACCCACTACTGATCCTCAGTATGCCTCCCCCCATCGCCCTATAGATCCCATAATCCATAAACACCTGCAATCCATCCCTGGTTAAATACTGGCTGGGGATTATGAGCATGAAAACTCAAAACTCACTGAAAACCTAGTAACAGAAGGGGTGGGGAATGGTGGGCCTGTTTCGAATGTATTTGTAATCCATTGCTGGTGTGATAAAACGGAATAACAGAGTTGGAAGGGACCTTGGAGGTCTTCTAGTCCAACCCCCTGCCCAGGCAGGAAACCCTACACCACTTCAGAGAAAGGGTTATCCAACATCTTCTTTAAAATTTCCAGTGTTGGAGCATTCACAACTTCTGGAGGCAAGTTGTTCCATCGGTTAATTGTTCTCACTGTTGGGAAATTTCTCCTTAGTTCTAAGTTGCTTCTCTCCTTGATTCGTTTCCACCCGTTGCTTCTTGTCCTGCCCTCAGAGGCTTTGGAGAATAGCTTGATTCCCTCCTCTTTGGAGCAGCCCTTCAGATATTAGAAGACTGCTATCATGTTATCCCTAGTCCTTATTTTCATTAGGAAAAATGTGATTATTCAATACTTTGGAGAATAGGTGGACCCCTTCCTCCCTGGGGCAATCCCTCAAATGAGTGGGGGGTTGAATTAGATGACTTATAAGGTCCCTTCCACCTCTGTTAATCTGTATCTTTATAAATGTTGGAAGACTGCTATCATGTCCCGCTTGGTCCTTCTTTTCATCAAAGTAGGTAAAGGTTCCCTCACACTTGCGTGCTAATCGTTTCTGGCTCTAGGGGGCGGTTTCAAAGCCGAAGAGCCAGCGTTGTCTGAAGACGTCTCCGTGGTCATGTGGTTGGCATGACTCAATGCCAAAGGCTCACAGAACGCTGCTCCCTTCGCACCAAAGGTGGTCCCTATTTTTCTACTTGCATTTTTTACCTGCTTTCGAATTGCTAGGTTGGCAGAAACTGGGACAAGTCACGGGAGCTCACCCTGTTATGCGGCACTGGGGTTTCGAACTGCTGAACTGCGGACCTTTCGATCGACAAACTCAGCGTTTTAGCCACTGAGTCACCGCGTCCCACGCTTCATCAAACTAGACATATCGAATTCCTGCAACTGTTCATCATAAGTTTTAGCCTCCAGACCCCTCTGGAGCATGATGTTGCCCGAGTCCCCCCCAGAGAGCCTTAGACAAATTACTCACCTGATCCCCGTACGGGGCACATCTCGGGAGTTTGTGCAATGGCCCAACAGCGCCCGGAGTCACAACAGCATTGCATCTTGGTGTACTGGCCAGAAAGCTCCCCTGCGCATCGTCCACCAATCAGTGCCGAGAAGCAAGTGCCAATCCGCTGGTCTGCAGGCAGAAGAGAGACAGAGGTAAGCCTGGAAATGGCCAGGGATGGTTGTTAAGGAATTTGCAGAGCAACCCTTGAGTAGCAAGGGTGTGCACATGAAAGCAATTGAGAACAGTTGTGAATAAATACAGTCAACACACAGATACACTCAGTTGTGTTTACTTTTAGGAGATAGTAGTAAGGCACAGTCCAGGTCATACACAGATGAAGCAGTAGACAATAAAACAATAGTCCAGCGATAATCCAATAACAAAGTCTTCTTATCAGTCATTGTAGTCATATACAATAAACAGTTGCAAACAGTAGCAAACACAGCAAAGAGTGGTGGTGGTTTACAGGTAGTCCTTAACTTATAGACACAATGGTGTCCCAAATTGATGTTGCTAAGTGAGACCTTTGTTAAGGGAGCTTCGACCTGTTCTATGACTTTGCTTGCCACCATTAAGGGAACCGCTGCCGTCATTCAGTTAGTGACATGGTTGTTAAGTAAATCCAGACTTGGCTTGTCAGAAGGTTGAGGAAGGGGGAATCACATGAGTTCTGGGACACTGCAACCATCATAAATATGAGTCCGTTGCCAAGCGTTTGCATCGAATCAACATGACCACGGTCATAGGTGTGAAAAAAGCGGTTGTATCCTTTTTTTCAGTGATGTAACTTTGAATCTCATCAATCAATCAATCAATCAATCACCCAATAAACCCATTGCATTTGCCATGCTGGCTGGGGAAGATGGGAAATGAAGTCCGACATAACCCAGGGAGCCTGCCGTTAGGGGATTTCCTCAAGCAGCATGGAGGTGAAATTGAAAGCATAGGATCACAGGGTCCCCTCTCCTGCTACGTTGGGGGGGAGGCATGGAGACTCCTGGGGGAGGGGGTCGCTTTGGGTTATGGCAGCAGGCTGGGATGGAGAGGCCTTTGTCTGATGGGCCCAAATTCCCATGTGATTTGGGGGGGGGGTATTCAAAGCGTATTGGTAATCTTTGACTTACAACCTCAATTTCCATTGCTAAGCAAGACAATGAGTTTTGTCCCCTTCTACGACTTTTCTTGCCACTGTCGTTATGTGAATCACTGCGGTTGTTAAATTGGTAACATGGTTGTTAAGTGAATCTGGCTTCCTCCTTGGTCTTGGCTTGTCAGAAGGTTGCAAAAGGGCATCACACAACCCTGGGACACTGCGACCGTCATAAATACGAGTCAGTTGCCAAGCATCCCAAATGCGGATCACGTGACCACAGGAATGCTGCGACGGTCGCAAGTGTGAAAAACAGTCGTCAGCCCTCCCCCCTTTTTAATGCTGTTGTAACTTTGAATAGTCACTAAACGAATGGTTGTATGAGTCGAGGTCTGCCTCAATGGTCCCCTCGTAATCTGGAGACGTTGAGGCTTTATTTCCCATTAAGCACTGAGGAAAAAAGCATCCAGTCGGAAAGCGGAAATGAGTGACACAGTGGACTCAATAAAATAAAAATAAATTAAAAAAATAAAGTAATAAAATAAATAATAAAATAAGTAGAATAAAATAGTAAAATAAATGAAATGAAATGAAATAAAAAATAAATAAAAAAATAAATAAAAAAATAATGAAATGAAATGAAATAAATAATAAAATAAATAAAATAAAATAAAATGAAATAAAATAATAAAATAAAATGAAATAAAATAAAATAATAAAATAAAATAAAGTAAAATAAAATAATAAAATAAAATTTTATTATTTAATAAATAATAAATAATATTATTAAATTATTAAAATTTAATTTTAATTTAATTTAATTTAATAATAAGCAGACTAAAATCTGTTATTAACATCCAGTTGTCTGCAATTGCACCAGTTCGAATCTCCCCAGGCTCAAAGTTGACTCAGCCTTCCATCCTTTCTAAGGTGGGTCAATTGAGGAGCCAGTTTGTGGGGGCAATAAGCTGACTGCATAAAATATACAAAAGTATGAAGGCTATTGCTTAACGCATTGTAAACCGCCCTGAGTCTTCGGAGAAGGGCGGCATATAAATCTAATTTAAAAAAAAAATAATAATAAATTTTTAATTTTAATCTGTTTTAATGGGGATTTTAATTTGTATTGTGGTTTGTATTATGAAGTGTTGTTCTGTAAGCCACCCTGAGTCCTTTGGGTGAACGGCAGCATATAAATCACAATAATAATGAAATAATAAAATAAAATAAAATAAAATAAAATAAAATAAAATTAGACTTTGTTCCCCCCCCCCCAAAACAGTCCATGGGGAAGATCCCCAAATAGCTAACACCTAACACCCCTAGAAGATAGGCTGAAGATCCAGATAGATCTTAGCAGAGTTGAACCCTGGGCCCTCTCTAACAAATGAAATTCAACGGAGAGAAAAGGAAAGTCTTACACTTCGGCAAGAAAAACCAAAAGGACACATACAGACGGGGGGAAACTGGGCTTAATAGCCGTGACTGTGAGAGGGATCTGGGAGTCTTAGTGGACAACCAGCTAAATAGGAGGCAGCTGAGTTCAGAGGCAGCCAAAAAAGCCGATGCAATCCTAAATTGCATTAACCGAGGGATACAATCAAGATCAAGGGAGGTACTAAGACTACTCTATAAAGCCTTAGTAAGACCACACCTGGGTACTGGGTCCAGTTTTGGTCACCGCACTATAAAAAGGACAAGAAGCGATGGATGGAAACTAATCAAGGAGAGAAGCAACTTAGAACTAAGGAGAAATTTCCCGACAGTGAGTACAATTAATCGATGGAACACCTTGCCTCCAGAAGTTGTGAATGCTCCAACACTGGAAGTTTTTAAGAAGAGATTAAATAACCATTTGTCTGAAGTGGTGCAGGATTTCCTGCCTAAGCAGGGGGTTGGACTAGAAGATCTCCAAGCTTCCTTCCAACTCCTATTCCATTCCATTCCATTCCATTCCATTCCATTCCATTCCATTCCATTCATTATTCTATTCTATTCTATTCTATTCTATTCTATTCTATTCTATTCTATTCTATTCTATTCTATTCTATTCTATTCTATTCTATTCTATTCTATTCTATTCAGAAACAGGTAGAGTGGGGTATAAGCTCCCAGCAGCTGTTTCTCCGCTTTTAAATAGTTCCTTTATATGATTTCTTGCACGTAATGGGCGAAAATCACCCGAGGTCTATCAGCAAAGGTTCCGCTCCTGTTGGAAAAATTGACTATTTCGAACTATCCACAGGAGGCCTCCGGCTCCTAATCAGGACCACAAAAATATCTTTAGCCCGGCAAAGTTAAAGGATGCTCAGAGGTTCCCCCAGGTGCTCTGCTATCCGAGGGAACAAAAGACCCTTTCAGGAGGAGAAACGTAACTCGAAAAAAGTTTTTCAAGTTTGGCCAGAAAAAATATTGTCCATCACAGCGAGCGACAGCACATTTACGGCACATGTTCGCTCCAGGGAAACGGGCGGTGGCATGACGTAGTCCGGCTGGCCCCCTTGGGGAGGCATTTGGTTATTTTTAAAACCTGGCTTGCCTAATTAAATCTGCCCGGTGTTGCTAAATGTTTTGGCAGCCGGGAAAAGATTTTCAGGGTCCAGATGCTTATACAATCTGCCCCCACCGCATCCTTGCTCCGAGATCGTAATTCTTCCTCGCCTGCTCCTTTGCTCAGACAAAGCGAGACAGAGAAAGAGAGAATGAGAGAGAAAGAAATTGGGAAAGGGAAACAGAGAAGGAGGGAGAGAGAAAGAAAGAGGGAAATAGAAATACAGAGAGAGGGATAGAGAGAGAGAGACAAAGAAAGAAAGAGGGAAAGAGAAATGGAGGGACGGAGGGAGAGAGACAGACAAAGAGAAACAGAGAGAGAGACAGAGAGAGAAAGAGGAAAGAGAAACAGAGAGGGACAGAGGACGAGAAGCAGAGAGAGAGAGAAAGAGAGATGGAGAGAAAGGGATAAAGAAAGAAGGAAGGAGAAAGAGGGAAGGAGAAACAGAGAGGGCTAGAGAAAGAAAGAGGAAAAGAGAAACAAAGAGAGGGATAGAAAGAGAGAAAGAAAAAGGGAAAGAGAAACCAAGAGGGAGAGAGAGAGAATGAGGAAAAAAGAGAGAGGGAGAGAGAAAGAAAAAGAGAAAGAGAAATGGAGGAAAGAGAAAGAAATGGATAGAGAGAGAAAGAAAGGGAAAGAGGGAAAGGGAAAGAGAAACAGAGAGAGGGAGAGAGAAAGAAAAGGAAAAGAGAAACAGAGAGGGAGAGAGAAAGAAAGAGGAAAAGAGAAAGAGAGGAGAGAGAAAGAAACAGGGATAGAGAGGGAAAGAAAGGGAAAGAGAAACAGAGAGGAAAAGAGAAAGAAAAGGAAAAGAAAACACAGAGAGAAGATAGAGAAAGAAAGAGGGAAAGGGAAAGAGAAACAGAGGGAGAGACAAAGAAAGAGGGAAAGAAAGAGAGAGAGGGATAGTGAGAAAGAGAAAAAGTATTAAATGTTTGTTTCTGTACAAAGTAAAAAACTTTTTCCAGAAAAAAAAGTATGTCAATGTGCACCGGCCAGCTGGTCTTTGGGTCTCCGGAGCTTTACATTTATTTATTGATTGATTGATTGATTGGTTCGATTTATATGCCGCCCTTCTCTGGAGACTCAGGGCGGCTTACAGTATGTTAAGCAATAGCCTTCATACTTTTGTATATTCCTGCTTAGTAGGGCTTTCGGACCATCCCAAGCGGTGTTCTTTTTTATACAAAGTCAGCTTATTGACCCCACAAACCGGGTCCTCATTTCACCTACCTCGGAAGGATGGAAGGCTGAGTCAGCCTGGTGAGATTCGAACTCGCAGTAATTGCTGGCAGGTGGCAACTAAGTGCTATTTAACAGCGCTTTAGTCTGCTGCTCCACCCAATTCTAATAAATCTCTTGAATTCTAACGTGAGACTTTTTCTGGAGTGCTGTCTATTCAATTGTTATGAAGTGCTTAATAATTAGTTTTTCCCCCCCCCTGACATCGCAACGGAAAAACTGGACTGACCACAACCTCAATTCCTGCTGACTGGCATCTTTTCCCAGTCTTCATCTCTGGCCCTTTCCAGCCTCCCCGTGAGATTTGAACCCGGGGCAGCTTCTCTTTGCAAACAAGGCTAGAAAAAGTTTTTTCCCCCAACGGGGCTGAACAGCAACATGTGTGCTGGATTTTTCTCTTAGCTCTGCTCATTCTTCATTCCCATTCAGAGTAGAAATTTATCTCTTTCTTTTTCTCTCTCTTTTACTTCTTCTCTCTCTCTTTCTATTTTTCTTTTTCTCTTTCTGTATCTCTTTCTCTTTCTCTCCTGTTCTTTCTCTTTCTGCCTCTCTCTCTCTCTCTTTCTCTTTCTTTCTCCTTTCTCTCCTTCTATCTCTCTGTCTCCTTTCTCTTTCTCTCTCTTTTTGTCTCTCTCTCCCCCCTTTCTCTCCTTCTATCTCTTCTGTGTCTTTCCCTTTTGGTCTCTCTTTTTGTCTCTCTGTTTGTCTCTCTGTTTTGTCTCTCTGTTTGTCTCTCTGTTTGTCTCTCTGTTTGGTCTCTCTTTTTGTCTCTCTGTGTGTGTCTCTCTATCTCTTGTTCTCTCTCTCTTTCTCTTTTTCTTTCTCTCTTTTTGTATCTTTCACTCTCTCTCTCCTGTTCTCTCTCTCTCTCTCTCTCTTTCTCTTTCTTTCTCCTTTCTCTCCTTCTGTCTCTTCTGTCTCTTTCTCTTTTGGTCTCTCTTTTTGTCTCTCTCTCGTTCTCTCTCTCTCTCTCTCTCTTTCTTTCTTTCTTTCCTTCCTTCCTTCCTTCCTTCCTTCCTTCCTTCCTTCCTTCCTTCTTTCTTTCCTTCTCCTTCTTTCCTTCCTTGTCTCTCAGTCTCCTCTCTCTTTCTTTCTCTTTCTCTGTCTTTTTGTCTTTATATCTTTCTTTCTCTCGCTCTTTCTCCCTCTTTCTCTCCTTCTGTTTCTCTCTTTTTCTTCCGTTTTCTCTCTTTCTTTTTCTCTCTCACTCTAAAGAGTTAGCAGAGCCTTGCATAAAAACATGTCTTATTTTAATCAGGATCAAACCAGCCCATTTTATCTTCCTTCGTTTTACTTCTGACAAGCCTTGAATGAGCCCCTCACCTCGCATCTGCTGGAATTCATTGCGTAAGCAGAGTACAGCATCCACCCCTCAGTGTGACTGCAGGGTCTCACGACAAATTGTACGCTACTACACAACTGGCTGAGGGCCTGAACCAGTCCAGGAACTTATTTTGTTTCAGATGCTGCCTTTCAGTGATTAGATGGCCTAGACCTGTGATGGTGAACCTATGGCACGCGTCGCACATGGAGCCATATCGGTGGGCATGCGAGCTCAGATCCGGCGTGCATGCAGGCACCGGCTAGCTGATTTTTGGGCCTTCTGGGCCCACCGGAAGTAGGGAAACAGACTGTTTCCTGCCTCTGGAGGCGTTCGGGGGGTTGAGGTGGGGAAGGCTGTTTTTACCCTCCTCAGGCTCCTAGAAAGGCCCTGGAGCCTGGGGAGGGTGAAAAAATGGGCTTACCGGGCCCACCGTGCCATCGTGTGCCCAAGTGGGGGGAGCGCGGGGGGTCGTGCACACAGGCATTCAGGGGGGTGGGGTGCATAGAATTATGGGTGTGGGCACATATGCATGCGACACCCCCCACTCCCCCCACTTTTGGCACGCGATGGCAAAAAGGTTAGCCATCACTGGCCTAGACATTGGTATCCAAACCTAGATCCTTTTAACCCATTAATTCATATTTTACTGTGATTTTTAATCTAGGCGAAATGGTCGTGTCTGCTGTAAATCCATGCATGTTACGCCACGCGCTAAATAAATAAATTTATGGTTTTAAGCAGCCTGCAAAGACTTGAACTTCGGCAGATGTTGGCTTCTGTCTCCCTCTCAAAAACGATATTTTGCTCCATCTAAGTTGGGTGCCTTTTTCCCCCCTGGCTGGTTGGGGGAGGGGAGAGGGAGGGTCTCCACATTGGGATCCAGAGCCAAAAGGCACCGTTTTAGAGTGGCTTATGGTCCTTCAGAGCAGCTGCAAGAAGAAGGGGGAGGGAAGCGATTCCTGGCAGCCCAGCCAGAAAAATTACAAAGCAAGTGAGGAAGTCATTAGAAAAGGAATTTTCTGGTTAGGACAAGGGGGGCGGGAGACAGAGAAGGCAGGTAGCCAAGTCTGCATTCCACATTTTCCCCCAGAAGCTTCGTTTGCAAAGGATTAACTGAGGCACTCTCCCCCTCGCCCCAAAAAACTTGGCTCCTTCTGCAATATTAGAACCAAACTGAACGGAACAACAGAGTTGGAAGGGACCATTGAGGTCTTCTAGTCCAACCCCTTGCTCAAGAGGAGACCCTATACTCGTGATGGCGAACCTATGCACGGGTGCCACAGGTGGCACACGGAGCCATATCTGTGGGCACGCGAGCGTTGCCCTACCTCAGTCCAGCACGCATGTGTGCGGTGGCCAGCTGATTTTCGGGCCTTCCGGGCCCACTGGAAGTTGGGAAACGGACTGTTTCCACGCCTCTGGAGGGCCTCTTGAGAGGTGGGGGGCTGTTTTCGCCTTCCCCAGGCTCCTAGAAAAGCTCTGGAGCCTGGGGAGGGCAAAAAAAATGGGCCTATCGGGCCCACCGTGCCATCACCAGGGTCATGCGTGCATGCGTGCCCATTGAATTATGGGTGTGGGCACGCACGCATGCAATCACCCCCCCCACTACCCCCGCTTTTGGCATGCGATGGCAAAAAGTGCTAGCTATCACTGCCCTATACCATTTCAGGCAAATAGCTATCCAGTCTCTTCTTCCAATGTTTTTCTAGTGGCAAGCTGTTCCACTGGTTAATTGTTCTCGCTGTCAGGAAAATTTCTCCTTAGTTCTAGATTCCTTCTCTCCTTGATGAGTTTCCACCCGTTGCTTCTTGTCCTGTCTTCAGGGGCTTTGGAGAATAGCTTGACTCCCTCTTCTTTGGGGCAGCCCCTGAGATATTGCAAGACTGCTCTCATGTCTCCCCTGGTCCTTCTTCTCATTAGGAGCACTTTGGCTGGCAAAAATGTGAGAATTCAATGGAGAAAATAGCTGTATGGTTAATTGTGAAGCCGGGAAACAGTTAACCCCAGGTAGTTAACTCCCTGCAGCAGGGACGGCGGTTTCTCCGAGCTCAGGGCTGCGTTTTGGAAACAGAACAGAGAACCTAGAATCCTAGGGCTGCAAGGGACCTCAGAGATCTTCTAGTCCAACCCCTGCACAAGGCAGGAGATCTTATACCATCACAGTCCAATGGCTGCCTCGTCTATTTTTGCAAATGTGCAAAGGAACATTTGGACATTGGAAGGAAGGAAGGAAGGAAGGAAGGAAGGAAGGAAGGAAGGAAGGAAGGAAGGAAGGAAGGAAGGAAGGAAGGAAGGAAGGAAGGAAGGAAGGAAGGAAGGACAAAGTGAGAGGAAAGAGGGAGGGCGGGAGAGCCAGAGGGGCTTTTTATCAGGTTCAACTGATCTCCCAGATGTATCCCTTTCTGGATCAGGATCCCTTACTCACGCCCTTGTCAATTCCCGTCTGGACTACTGTAACACTCTTTACATGGGGCTCCCCTTGAGGAGCATCCGGAGGCTCCAACTGGTCCAGAATGCAGCCGCGCGGGCAATTATGGGAGCGACTCGTCACTCCCGTGTAACACCTCTCTTGCGCGAGCTGCACTGGCTCCCGGTGGTCTTCCGGGTGCGTTTCAAGGTGCTCGTCACCATCTTCAAAGCGCTCCATGGCTTAGGACCGGGATACCTACAGGATTGCCTTCTGCCACCAATAGCCTCCCACCGGCCAGTTTGCCCCCACAGAGAGGGCCTCCTCAGGGTGCCGTCGGCCAAACAATGTCGGCTAGTGACCCCCAGGGGGAGGGCCTTCTCTGTGGGGGCACCCACCCTCTGGAATACTCTACCCCGTGGGATACGTATGATTCCCGACCTCCGCACCTTCCGTCGTGCTCTGAAGACTCTATTGTTCCATCAAGCCAGCCTGTCCGAATAAATTAATTTTCATGGGTTTTAATTGGTTTTAAAGGGGTTTTAGCTAGGGGTTTTAAGAACGGCCAATTGTTCTAAATTATTTTAAATGGGTTTTTAATTTTTGTGTTGCATCTGTTTTAATATGGCTGCACACCGCCCTGAGTCCTTCGGGAGAAGGGCGGTATAGAAATGTAATCAAATCAAAAATCAAACCAAATCATCGACGTTGCTCACCAGAAGGTGGCAAAAGGAGATCGTGGGACACACACACCCCCGGGACACCGCAACCGTCATAACTGTGAGTCAGTTGCCAAGCGTCCCAATTTCAGTCACGTGGCCGCGGGTATGCCGCATCGGTCGTATGTGTGAAAAACGAACTTAAGTCACTTTTTTTCCGGGCCGTGGTAACTTCAAAAGGTTGTAAGTGAAAGGACTCCCTGCCTTTTGTGTCCTTGGGACTCCTTGCCACTTGGAAAAGCAGGGCCCACCCAGGCCGTATTAAGTGTCGCGCTTACCCACACAACGGGATCCATCCGGGCTGGTCATAAACCCTCGTGGGCAGGCGCAGACGTAGCTGCCGACCGTGTTCGTACACTCGCCCCCGTTGCACACGCCGGGTGTGCTGCTGCACTCGTCCGTATCTGGGGAGGAGGGGGAGCGGGCGGTTAATTGGTGGTGGCTGGCGACACTTCTGACTCATTAAAGTAAGTCAACCCCCCACCACCACACCTTCTCCCCCCGGAAAGACCATCCCCCTCGGGGACGATCCGCCTTGGAGCAGGAAAGAAGGAATGTATTTTATTTAGCGTAGAGCATCTGCGGAGGTTATGCCATCACTGATATACCAATTTAATCAAAATAAAGCATCAGCCAATGTATCTATATAGTTACTGTATTTTCCTGCGTATAAGACTACTTTCTAACACACAAAAATCTTCTCAAAAGTCGGGGGTCGTCTTATACGCCGGGTCTCATTCTCCTGTAACCAGGCAGACCAGCCCATAAGGCTCTGACGAGCCTTAAATGGCTCTGAGGAGGGTCGTCATATACGCCCAGTCGTTTTATATGCTGGAAAATATGGTACATCTATTGTATATCTATATCTAAATATTTCTATTTCTTTCTATCATGTATCTATCTATCTATCATCTATCTATCTATCTATCTATCTATCTATCTATCTATCTATCTATCTATCTATCTATCTATCTATCTATCTATCTATCATCTATATCTATCATATATCTATCTCAATCATCTATCTCCATCTATCTGTCTCTATCTATCAGCTATCTGCTCTCTATCTATCTCAATCATCTATCATTCATCTATCTATCTATCTGTCTTGTCTGTCTGTCTGTCTGTCTATCTATCTATCTATCTATCAGCTATCTATCTATCAATCTATCAATCTATCTATCTATCTATCTATCTATCTATCTCAATCATAACTATCTATCAATCTATCTCTATCTATCTCAATCATATCTATCTATCTATCTATCTATCATCTATCTATCTCAATCATCTATCTATCATCTATCTATCTATCTATCTATCTATCTATCTATCTATCTATCTATCTATCTATCTCAACCATCTATCTATCTCTATCTATCTCAACCATCTATCTATCTATCTATCTATCTATCTATCTATCTATCTATCTATCTATCTATCTATCTATCTATCTATCTATCTATCTCAATCATCTATCTATCATCTATCTATCTATCTATCTATCTATCTATCTATCTATCTATCTATCTATCTATCTATCTATCTATCTATCTATCTATCTATCATCTATCATCATCCATCCATCCATCCATCCATCCATCCATCCATCCATCCATCCATCTATCATCTATCTACCTACTGTTATCAGCTATCTGTCTGTCTGTCTGTCTGTCTATCTATCTATTATCATCATCATTTTAGCCATTGTTTATCCACTGTAGGATGACGGTCTCTTCTGCCTGCTTCCAACCCATAAGATCTTGGGCAAAATGCTCTCCACGGAGAACCGCGTTTGATTTCACTTCCCCCCTCCCCCCACTCCCACCTGAGCCTCTCACCTTCGCACTTGTGGTTGGTCTCGCTCTGCTTGTGACCCGCCGGGCACTTGCATTCGTAGGAACCCACGGTGTTGAGACAGTTCCCCCCTTGGCACAATCCGGGGATGGCTTGGCACTCATCCACATCTGCGGGGAGAGAGCAAGGACCCCCAGCACCGAGTGAGCCCACGTCCCCAGTAGAGAAAAGGGCCTCAGAGGGACGCCATCCAGAAACACTTCCACCCCTTGTCCGAAAGGTGCTTTTTCCAGAGGCAACGGGGCTCTCTGGTTTTTCTTTCAAGATGTTTTGCTTCTCCTCCAAGAAGCTTCTTCAGCTCTGACTGGATGGTGGGGAAGGGAAGGATTTCTACTCCTTGCAGACAAAGCTGGTCATTTGCACCCTTTTTAGAGAGTCATTGAGACCCCTTGACTTTTTAGACTGTGGAAAACCCCAGCTGGCTCACACACAAACACACCACAGACCTTGGCAGGCTCCGGTACGGATGTTGGGAATGAATCCGCGGCGGCAAGGGTGTGGCTGGGCTGGACACATCTCGCAGGGGTGGCCCCAGGCGCGTCCGATGGTGGCACAGCACATGGTTTTGGTGCAGACGATGCCGCTCAGCTGGCCTTGGCACATCTGTTTGTTCACCTGGCTGAAGCAGGGTCCCGTGCGGTAATCTAGGGAAGAAAGAAGAATGGCGCTCAGTGCCGAGCCAGAAATGGGGGTCTCTTGGATGAGCATCAGACACCCCCCCTCCCGAGGGAGGGTGCAAAGGGGGCTTCGCGTACGTCTCCCGCCACAGTTTGTGGGCTGCCAGAGTTTGGTGAGCAATTTTGCTTCCTGGAGAAGCTATCTTTACCAATGCTGGGCAGTTCTCCGTTTCTGGACAAATGTTGGCTTGTTGTCGGTCAGTGCGGCTAAGAGTTGGGGGAGGGGATTTGAGGCCCTAAGAAAGAGGATCTTCTAGGTGCCCCTTGAATCAGTGGAACAAGCTTCCCTCCAGAAGTTTTGGGTGCTCCATCACTGGTAGCTTTTAAGAAGAGACTGGACAACCACTTGTCTGAAAGGGGATAGGGTTTCCTGCCTGAACAGAGGGTTGGACTAGAAGACCTCCAAGGTCCCTTCCAACTCTGTCATTCTGTTATTCTGTAATGTGGTTTCTGTTATTGAGGGCTTTCAGAGAACTTTAAAAAATGGAAATTAGTTTTGCTTTTATTTTTTATTTGATTTGGACGGATACCCACTCAACGCACAAATTCTGGGCAACAAAAGAATAATTTAAAACGAGTAAGAAAAGCGTCAGGAAGAAAGAGAGAGGAAGGAGAGGAAGAGAGGGAGAAGGAAGGAAGAGAAGGAGAGGAGGAAAGAGAGGAAGAGGTAGAAGAGGAAGAGAAAGGAGGAAGAAGAGAAAAAGGAAGACAAGGAAAGAAGAGGGAGAGGATTGGAAGAAAAGAGGGAGAGGAAGAAGAGAGAAAGGGAGAAGAGAGGAAGTGGAGGAGAAAAAGAGAAAGAGAAAAAGAGAAGGATGTAGAGGTGAAGAGGAGGAAGAGGAAGAGAAGAAGAGGATGAGAAGGAGAAGGAGAAGAAAAGGGAGAGAAACAGAAAAGGAGAAAAAGGTGAAAGGGAAGAGGGAGAGGACTGGAAGAGGAAAAGGGAGAAGAGAGGAAGTGAAGGAGAAAAAGAGAAGTAGAAGAGGAGGAGGAAAAGATGAAGAGGAGGAGAGGAAGAGGACAAGAAGGAGAAGAAAACAAAGAGAAAGAAAAAGGGATAAAAATGTGGAAAGGAAGAGGGAGAGGAGTGGAAGTGGCAAAGGGAGAAGAGAGGAAGTGAAAGAAAAAAAGAAAAAGAAGAAAAAGAGCAGCAGGAGGAGTAAAAGATGAAGAGGAGGAAAGGAAGAGGATAAGGAGGGGGAGAAAAGGAAGAGAAAGAGGAGAGGAGAACAAGGTGAAAGGGAAGAGGAAGAGGAGAGGAAAAAGGAGAGGGACAAGAAGAGGAAGAAAAGAAGGAGAGGAAGAAAGAGGCAGAAGAAGAAGAAGAGAAGGAAAAGAAAAGAAAGACAAACAGAAGAGGAAAAGATGGAAAAGAGAGGGAGAAGAAGAGGAAGAAAAATAGGAGGAAGAGAAATGAAAGAAGACAAGTTGGATAGATGAAAAAACAATTTCCAGAACAGTAAACGTATTGATGTAGACTTTACACCACCCGAAAAAATGACATTTCCTCCCCCCACTACACTAAAGGGAAGTGGGGGGACACCTCTCACTCTCCCCCATTTTGCAGCTGGACAATCTCCCTGCAACCCCTTTGGGAATGACCACATTTTTTTAACTCTGGAAAGTGCCTCTCGAAGTGGTTTCCAACTCTTCATCTCCACCCTCCCCACGGGATCCGCTCAACGGGGTGACCCACTGAGATTTCCTGCCTTTGAAACCCGACAGACCCAAGGAGATATCCCACCCACCCAGCCCAGCCATCTGCAAAGAAGGACGGGGGTCCTGAAGGACAAGCGAGGCATTGTCAGGACGGGGAAAACATCTTTTCTTAATTTCCTGGCCTCCGGTGCGGTCTGCCTTTCCCACGTTCATCGTTGATTTTAGCCGCCGGTCCGAGGCTGCAGGGGTGGGCAGCTTGCAGGAATTTGGGAGGCGATGGTGGGTGTCCTCCTGAGTGGTGCGGTGGCCTAGAGGTGGAGCTCTCACCTCACAATCAGGAGGTTGTGAGTTCAATCCTAGGTAGAGGCAGATATTTCTCTCTCTCTGGGCGCAATGAGAATATATCTGCGGAACAAAACTCCGCCTTGGCGACAGGAAGGGCATCTGGCCAATAAATACTGAACTCCATTCAATTGCCCAGACTCCACCCCGCAAGGGGTTATGGGGTCGTTAAAAGAGGATGGTGGGTGTCCTCCTCTTATTTTAGCAAGGGGCCCAGCATCAATGTTTCAGAGTCAGTGGTTGGGTACGGGTGGCACCCTGCAGGCTGACAAACGTGTATATTATCCGTTACAAGGGTCCTGCCTAAACGTTTGGGGAAGTTCTGGCTGATTTTCTCAAATGCAGGTAGCCCTCAAGTTATGACCACAATTGAGCCCACAATTCTTGTTACATGTTAAGGAATTCGCAGAGCAACCCTAGAGTAGCAAGGGCACATGAAAGCGACTGAGAGC
Source organism: Coluber constrictor foxii (assembly GCA_038048745.1). Classification (NCBI taxonomy): domain Eukaryota; kingdom Metazoa; phylum Chordata; class Lepidosauria; order Squamata; family Colubridae; genus Coluber; species Coluber constrictor. The sequence goes on along the minus strand of CM075958.1, from coordinate 3,906,951 downwards.
AGTTATAAGCGCAGTCAACACGCAGATACACTGAGCTGTGTTTACTTTTAGGAAATAGTAATAAGGCACAGTCCAATAAACAGTCCAGGTCATACACAGATAAAGCAGTAGATAGTAAAACAATAGTCCAGCGATAATCCAATAACAAAGTCTTCTTACCAGTCGTCGTCGTCATGCACAATAAACAGTTGCAAACAGTAACAAACACAGCAAAGAGCAGTAACGATCAGCAACAAACCCTGTTTCAAGACATTGGCTACGGAGCTAACCAATCAGGACACAGTATGATGCAATACATCAATACAGTCTTAAAGCTATATGGAGGGTTTATATATTGCCAACCCAACAAGTTAGGTAAGTCTCATTTCCTAACATTACTAAACAAGGCTGTGGCTAGGTGAATTTTGCCCCATTCTACGACCGTTTCTTGCCAAAGTGAATCACCGCAGTCGTTAAGTACAATAAGTCACGCGGTTGTTAAGGGAATCTGGCTTTCCCATGAACTTTGCTTTTCAGAAGGCCACAAACATCACCTGGGATTCTGTGACCGTCATAAATATGAGTCCGATGGCAAGCGTCCGAATTTTGATCGCTTGACCACGGGGATGCTGCAACAGCCATAAGTGTGAAAAAAGCCACTTTTTCCTGTTCCGTTCTAACTTTCAATGGTCACTAAGTGAACGGTTGTAAGTCGAGGACTACCTGTAAGGAAATGGAGAACAGGACATCCTTTTATGTGTCCTGACAAGCAACACTGTCATTCGATACGTTGCAGGAAACGCTTAGGAGGATCTTCAGCCAACAAGACATACGTGCACACTTCAAACCCAAGAATACACGAAGGCAGAAGCTTGTCCACCCCAAGGATAAAACATCCAGACAGAAACTGAGCAACGTGGTAGATGCAGTACAATGCAGTGAGCCCTATGCAGATCTGTATAGGGGGGAAACAAAACAGCCACTTCACAAACACGTGGCGCAACCTAGGAGAACAAACCCATCAGGACAAGATCCAGCGGTCCATTTGCATTTAAAAGACAAAGGCCGTTCTTTTGAAGACAGTAAAGTCCACATTTTGGACACAGAGGACCGCTGCTTGAAAGAGGGGTCAAAGAAGCCATTTATGTCAAAATTAAGCAGCGCTCCCGCTACAGAGAGGGAGGGATACGACATCATCTATCTCCAGTCTACAACACAGACCTTTCAGTAGTTCCAAGAAGGCTCTACCCCCATTTGCACCACTCAGGTGATCCTGAGGACACAGAGCAACCTCCAAGCAGCCTCAACGGCTCTCTAAAAAGGATGCAAAGGACCAGCTTTGTCTGCAAGGAGTAGAAATCCTTCCGTTCCCCACCATCCAGTCAGAGCTGAAGAAGCTTCTTGGAGGAGAAGCAAAACATCTTCAAAAGAAAAACAAAAGTTGCCTCTTGAAAAAAAAAGCACTTTGGGGACCTGGATGTCTGAGAATCTCCATGGATATTGACGTTAGCGGTCAATGCCCTGTCCTGGCTTCCAATTAGAATGGACAATAGTTAAAATGAATTAATTGCATCCAGGGGGTGACTTCTCCCCTTTACATATGCCTGCCTGCCTGCCATTTACCAAGTTGTCCTTGACTTACGACTGCTCACTTAATGACCAAAAGGCAGTTAAGGCCTAGCTTCAAAGATCTGACAGCTGCCCTCACCCCACGGTCACGTGACTGTATTTTGGGCCCTTGGCCTGCATTTACAGATAGTCCTCGAATTACGACCAAAATTCCCGTTGCTAAGCAATACAGTTGTTAAATGAGTTTTGCCCCGTTTTACGACCTTTCTTGTCGTTACATGAATCACTACAGTTTTTTTTAAGTTAGTCACCCGGTTGTTAAGTGAATCTGGCTCCCCCCTGAATTTTGGGGATCAGAAGGTCGCAAAAGGGCATCACGTGACCCTGGGTCAAACTGCAACGGTCATAAATGTGAGTCAGTTGCCAAGAGGCTGAATTTTGATCACTCAACCCTGGAGATGCCATTAAGTGTAAAAAATAGTCCTAAGTCACTTTTTCAGTGCCATTGTAATTTTGAATGGTCACTAAATTAATGCTTGTTAGTGGTAGGGCAGCCTAGAGATGGAGCCTCTTGCCTCACAATCCGGAGGCTGTGAGTTCGATCCTAGGTAGAGGCAGATATTTCTCTCTCTGGGCACAATGAGAATATATCTGCTGTGAACTCTGCATTGGCGACAGGAAGGGCATCCGGCCAGTAAACTCTGCTCCATTCAGTTGCCCTGACTCCACCCGGATGCAAGGAATTACGGGGTCATTAAAAGACAAAATGAACGCTTGTTAAGTCAAGGATTATCTGTAGATCTGTTTTATTTATTTTATATTTATTTATATTTCATGTTTCTAGAGTCCACCCATCTCCCTCAAGGAGGTGTTTCAGCACCCCGTAGTCACCTGATCAACAATTTACAATTTTCGGCAAAAATGCCCCATAACAAACAATGGGTTCATTTAACAACGGCTGCATTTGCTTAACGACAGTCATTTTAAAAAAAGGTGGCCAATTTTGGGTCAGTCAGTAGATTGATGACTGTCGTGACTTAGGACGGTAAGGGGCAGGGTCCATTACGGTCGTAATTTGAGGACTGCCTCTAACATCGGATGGAAAAGACTTTAAGTGGTCTTAGGACAGCCTCACTCATCCTTCTACTACTCTTCAGGAACGCTAGACTCCATGTCCCATAACTCTCAGCCAGAATCGCAGGCATGGAAGTCTCCCAATATCCCTTTTTGTTCTTCCATGTCCCTTGTAGACACTCTTAACAGAATAACAGAGTAGGAAGGGACCTCGGAGGTCTTCTAGTCCAACCCCTTACTGTGGCAGGAAACTATATAACTATTCCAGACAAGTGGTTGCCCAGTCTCTTCTTAAAACCTGCCAATGATGGAGCACCCAAAATTTCTGGTGGCCACCTGTTCCACTAGTTAATTGTTCTCACTGTCAGGAAATTCTGCCCATCTTAAATTTGGTTTAATTCCCCATCCTGGCTGGGGAATTCTGGGAGTCGAAGCAGGGGTGAAATGTAAAATGTGTTATTACCGGTTCTGTGGGCGTGGCTTGGTGGGGGTGGGGGGTAATGTGACTGGGTGGGCGTGGCCAACTTTTGTTTAAAAAAAAAAAACCTTTTCAAAGCATTTTTTTCTAACGCTTTGAAAAGCCTCTCTGCCGATCAGGCAACTCAGCTGGGATCGTCAGGGACTTTTCAAAGCATTTTTTAAAACCCCCTCTTCGGCCGAGAGGCTGCAGAAAAAAATGCTTTGAAAAGCCTCTGTCGATCCCAGCTGAGCCGCGTGATCGTCAGAGGCTTTTTTTTCTTTACTTTTAAAAGCATTTTTTCGTCGGAAGAGGTGGTAGAAAAAATGCTTTTAAAAGTTAAAAAAAAAAAGCCGCTGATGATCGTGTGGTTCAGCTGGGCATGGTGGAGGTGGTGGGGGGGGTGGCACAGGGATTTTTGCTACCGGTTCTCCCAACCACCTGCCGCCATCACTACCGGATCGGGCGATCCGGTTCAAACCGGGAGCATTTCACCCCTGAGTCGAAATCCCCCCCCCTCTTAAAGTGTGTTTAATTCCTCATCCTGGCTGGGGAATTCTGGGAGTTGAAGTCCACCCCTCTTAAAATTACCCCCGGTTGAGTAACCCCATCCTGGAGACTGAGCAGGATCCACAAGGACAACCAGACACCCTCCCCCCTTTTTCTTTTTAAATCCTGCTCCCAAAATAGACTTGGGGGAGGGGGGAGAAGGGGGGGAAGGCAGAGAAATGGACAAAAATAGATTTTCTGATTTAAGTTCCCAGCAAGAGACGGAGAACAGCCGAAGCTGTCTGCACTGTCCAGGCTGGGGCGGGAAGGGGAGGGGAGGGGGGTGCGAGCTGGCGGAGGGCCAGAGCACATCTGGATCTAATTGGAAGAGGTCAGGTGATCAAAGATTTAATGAAGCTGCAATCAAACTTTATTAAGGCTCAGACATGACTCTCCCCCCTCCGTGCACGAGAAAAGCTGTAAGCCGCCCTGCATGGTCAGCTCGGTCCTGTCCCAAAACACAATTTTAAGGCACCAGGTAACCCATTTGTTATTTTTCTTCCCAACGGAAGCCCGTCCTCGGCCGACCTCCACGAGGACTAGAACCTTAGCCGCGTTTTTAGGGAGAACGCCCTCTAGTTCAACTGCTGGAATACAAAGGGGGTAGATTTCTTTCATCTTGCAACCTGCTCTGCCCCAGCTCCGGATTCCCAAGGATACTGACACACACCAACGGTCCTTATCAAATCTATTATGTAGCAAGAATAAACCAAAGTCCGGCAAAGGTTGGCAACCAGCCCAGAAAACAAGATACGGTAAGACTTTTCCAAAAATGCTCTGATGATAATTACAAGTTGTTTCCAGCAAGAAACTTACTGTGACTTAAATAGGCTAAGGGCCTATTATCCTGAAGCCTTACTCTTGAGGAGACCTCCTCCTCCTCCTGAGGAGCCACTCCTGCCTTTTGGCAGCCCTGCGTGCTCGTACATTGAGGAGAGGCTCCTCCACTTCGCTCTCTCCACTGGAAGGAGCCTCTGGAGGTTCTGAAGGCCCAGGCTGAGTCTCTGCCTCTGGCACCACATCCTCTTCAGCCTCCTCGCTGTCTGACATGAGCGCCGGCTGCGCAGGCTGCTGGCGCGACACCACACCAGCCTCCTCGTTGTCGGGATCAGACACGATCCACGCAGGCCGCTGACAGGCCACAACACAACCCATCATTTGGCGAGTGTCCAAAATTGGGGTGGGGGGGGGCGGGAAAAGAAAAAATATAAGATGTTGGCACAGGTGTTTGAGAGGTGGAGACTGAGGTCACCTAGCAACTGGATTACATGCTGATTGGACCAAGTGATTGATGACTCTGGGACAGGGTTGAAATTCAAAATTTTTCTCTATGAGTTCTGTGGGCGTGGCTTGGTGGGCATGGTGTGGCTTGGTGGGCGTGGCAGGGGAAGGATACTGCAAAATCCACATTCTCACCCCGTTCTGGGGCCAGTCAGAAGTGCTATTTGCCGGTTCTCCAAACTACTCAAACTTTCCGCTACTGGTTCTCCAGAACCTGTTAGAACCTGCTGGATTTCATCCCTGTTCTTGGAGGAAGTGACGAAATTTTATTTTTAATTGAATGTAAAACCTGGCGGGAACTTAGAGCCGTTTTTTCACCAAGAAAATGCCAAGCCAATTTGATATATCCCAATAAAATGTTACTTGAGGAATATGCCTGCCTCGGAGTTCTTATGGAATGGGATGTATTACTTGGAGCCCTGACAACTACATTAGCTGACATTCTCACTTCATAGTCCGGTTACTCATGAGATGTTACACGGAGCACCTCCAGCAGATTCCCTAATCTCAGAAGGCACGGATGTTTCTAAAGTGGACGGAGATGCGATAAGCACACTCTCAAATCGGACAGCACTTGTGCAAAAATAGCTTTTCTGGACAGCAGATAAAGATGTCGGCGAGGGAACTCTTTCTGGCAAAGCTTCTGAAGGCAGGAATATAAGCAGCCCTTGTGTCACCACTTCAACTGAACTCCAAATTTCTGTTGCTAAACTGGACATGCCCAGTTCCTGCAACCAATTTTTATATGTTTTAGCCTCCAGTCCCCTAATCATATTTATTTATTTATTTATTTATTTATTTATTTATTTATTTATTTATTTATTTATTTATTTATTTATTTATTTAAATTTATATACCGCCCTTCTCCCCGGGAGGGGGACTCAGGGCGGTGAACAGCCAAATGAAAACACATATAATACAAATATTAAAAAAATTAAAATTAGATTAAATCATTGGCGTTCCAAAATAAAAGTCTCAAACCCCGTTAAAATACCCAATTTAAAACCCCAGAAATTAATACTACCAAAAATTTTAAAACCCCATTAAAATCAAGCAAGCAAGGCCGGCTTGTTGGAATAAATAAGTCTTAAGGGCCTTTCGGAAAGCACGGAGGTCCGGGATCAAACAAATTTCAGGAGGCAGCTCGTTCCATAGGGTAGGTGCCCGCACAGAGAAGGCTCTCCCCCTGGGGGCTGCCAGCCGACATTGCTTGGTTGATGGCACCCTGAGAAGGCCCTCTCTGTGTGAGCGTATTGGCCGGTGGGAGGTTATCGGTAGCAGCAGGCGGTCCCGCAAATACCCCGGTCCCATGCCATGGAGCGCTTTAAAGGTCAAAACTAACACCTTGAAGCGCACCCGGAAGACCACCAGAAGCCAGTGCAGCTTGCGCAGGAGAGGTGTCACGTGGGAGCGCCCTGTCACCCGCGCGGCTGCATTCTGGACCAGTTGGAGCCTCCGGGTGCACCCCAAGGGGAGCCCCATGTAGAGAGCGTTACAGTAGTCCAGGCAAGACGTTTGTTGCTCTTCTCAGCACTCTTTCTAGAGTCTCGACATCTTTTTTACATCGTGGTGACCAAAACAACTTGGAATATTCCAAGTGTGGCCTTACCAAGGCCTTATAATTCGAAAATTCCACAGACTTGGTCAGAAGCTATAATTACCATTATACACAAAGAAGAAACGGACCCTCAACAAATTCAGAACTACAGACCGATATCTTTACTAAATACCGATTACAAAGTTTTCGCCATTATCTTAGCAGAAAGACTCAAAAAAGTATTGAATGACTACATACATTTGGACCAGAATGGATTCTTGCCGGGCTGCCATCTTAAGAATAATATGAGAACAATATTAAATACTCTTGAATATTATGAAGTCCACCCGGAGAAACAATCGGCACTGGTTTTCCTTGATGCCCAAAAAGCCTTCGATAATTTAAATTGGGAATTTCTAAAGCCTCACGTGATCTTGATTCTATCAATCTGTTCGTGCGGCCGAGAACTGTGTTGGCATGTTTGGCAACTGATGGCTCATAATTAAGGGATTGTCCACTAGGACTCCAAAATCCCTCTCGCCGTTATTGCTATTGAGCCAAGAGTGTCATTGTTGGGGTAACAGAAGCACTGAAGACAAAGTGGCAACAAGAAAAAGACCGAATGGAACCAGAGGGTCAACTCTGAAGTGAAGCCATCTTGGAGGCTACAACAGAGGGAGGCAGGGGTGGGCTTGCTGGGATTTCGCAGGGTTTCTGGAGAACCTCTAGCTAAGATTCTGTGCAGCTCGGAGACCCCCCCAAATCCCACACTTGGCTGGCCCTGCTCCACTCACCCCACCCCACCCCTCCCAGGAGTCCCTACACGCTTGTTTTGGATACAGGTTAGTGCAGGGCATGCGCGCAGTCTCAGGGAGGGCGAAAAACAGGCCTACCGGAAGTTTAGGAAGGCTGGAAACAGGCCCCTTTCCAGCCTCCAGAGCCTGGGGAGGCTGTTTTTGCCCTCTTGGAGGCTCGAGGAAAGCCTTCGGAGCCCGGGGAGGGCAAAAATTCTCCTTCTCCGCTATGGTGCAGGAGGCCAACGAGGCCACACCCGGCATGGCCACGCCCACCCAGCATCCGGGCAGAGAACCCCTGACTAAAATTTTTGAAACCCACCCTAGGAGAGAGGGGGGAAATAGTTAGATGGGGTTTTTTAGCCGAAACAATATTTATTTATTTATTTATTTATTTATTAGATTTATAAACCGCCCTACTCCTGGGGGACTCAGGGCAGTGTACAGCCATAAATAAAACATTTAAATACAAAAGTTTAAAATAGAATAAAACGAATTAAATAATTTGGCTGATAATTAAAACCCCAATAATTTAAAACAAATTAAAATTCATAATTAAAAGGAGAAAATAACTTAGGTCAGGCCGGCTTGTTGGAATAAATAGGTCTTGAGCGCGTGACGGAAGGTGCGCAAGTCCGGGATCCTCCGTATATCCAGGGGGAGCTTGTTCCAGATGGTAGGTGCTCCCACAGAGAAGGCCCTCCCCCTGGGGGCCGCCAGCCGCCATTGTTTGGCCGACGGCACCCGGAGGAGCCCCTCTCTATGGGAGCGTACAGGCCGGTGGGAGGCTATTGGTGGTAGCAGGCGGTCCCGTAAATAACCAAGTCCTAAGCCATGGAGCGCTTTAAAGGTGATAACCAAAACCTTGAAGCTCACTTGGAAGACCACCGGGAGCCAGTGAAGCTCGCGCAGGAGGGGTGTTACATGGGAGCGCCACGTCACTCCCATAACCACCCGCGCGGCCGCACTCTGCGCCAGTTGGAGCCTCCAAGTGCTCCTCAAGGAATAATAAAGCTTTCTTGTGGGAACCAAGGATATCCTCACAGGTGGCCGGCCAGAGAAGGAGTGCAGTAACCAGAGAGCATCTGGATTGGACAGCATGACCAGTGACTTGGGAGGGAAAGGGGAAACTTTTTCATTAGGTGAAAGCTGCGAGAAATCTCAGAGTCGGTTTTCACCAGCCGTGCCAATATGAATATATCCAATAAATTGTTCTTTGAGGAATTTGCCCGCCTCGGAGTTCTGCTTTCTATGGGTGTGTTACTTGGAACACTGACATGCAGACTGATTGGCCCAATCTCCAAGGACATCCATGGCTGGCTGAGGAATTCTGGGAGTTGAAGTCCACAAGTCTTAAAGTTGCCAGTTTTGGAGACCTGTGCCCAAGAAGATCCTAGTGCAGATAGGAAGTTGACTAAGAAAAGGTGGAAGAGTTTGCTTCCCAATGGCGCTTCGTCTTCTCTAAGAGGACGAAGGTCTTCTACCCAACAGTGGTGAAGGTAGAAGGAAGGGAAGGAATGAAGATAAGGAAGATGAAGATGGCCAAAGGCTAGTAGGAAAAGGCCAAATAACACAGAGAGAAGTGGGGTGCTTCTTACTTTTCAACATCTTCATCAATGACTTGGACGAGGGAATAGACGGGGAACTCATCAAATTTGCAGATGACACCAAGCTGGCAGGAATAGCCAACACTCCAGAAGATAGGCTCAAGAGACAGAAGGCTCTGGACAGACTTGAACAGTGGGCATTATCTAACAAAATGAAAAGGAAGGCTCTACATTTAGGGAAGAAAAACCAAACACACAGGGACAGTACAGGTAGTACCTTGCTCAACAGTAGTAACTGTGAGAGGGACCTTGGAGTCCTAGGGGACAACCATCTAAATAGGAGCCAGCCGTATGCAGCTGCTGCCAAAAAAGCCAACACAGTTCTAGGCTGCATAAACAGAGGGACAGAATCAAGATCACGGGAAGGGTTAATACCACTTTATAAAGCCTTGGGAAGGCCACACTTGGAATACTCCATCCAGTTTTGGTCGCCACAATGTAAAAAAGATGGAGACTCTAGAAAGAGTGCAGAGAAGAGCAATAAAGGTGATTAGGGGACTGGACACTAAAACATAGGAAGAACGGTTGCAGGAACTGGGCATGTCCAGTTTAATGAAAAGAAGGACTAGGGGAGACATGATAGCAGTCTTCCAATATCTCAGGGGCTGCCCCAAAGAAGAGGGAGTCAAGCTATTCTCCAAAGCACATGAGAGCAGGACAAGAAGCAACAGGTGGAAACTCATCAAGGAGAGAAGCAACTTAGAACTAAGGAGAAATTTCCTGACAGTGAGAACAATGAATCAGTGGAAAAAACGTGTCTCCAGAAGTTGTGAATGCTCCAACACTGGAAGTTTTTAAGATGAGATTGGACAGCCATTTGTCTGAAATGGTCTCTGGTTTCCTGCCTTAAGCAGGGGGTTGGACTAGATGACCTCCAAGGTCCCTTCCAACTCTGTTATTCTCCAAGCATCTCTGCTAACCCTGGATAGGTTTAACTTCCCAGGTTCAGCAGCTCCCGAAGGAACCAAATTTTCTGGCTGGTTCAGTCCTCTTTGCCAACACCCGGCCTGCGGTCTTGGCATCCGGTGGCTTCAAAGGGCCCTAGCGAAGCCCCTTCCTCCTCTTACAGCCTTCCAGGTTCTCTGGAGTACAACCCCCATCATCCCCAGCTGGCTGGGGAGACCCAGAGGAGCAGCACCCAGCAGATCCTCAGAGAGTGCAAGCATCAAAACTCTGATTGGTGGTTACCCTGGTTGGACAGGGAAAAGAAATTCAACCCTGGGTTTGAGAGAAGAGGTTCAGGTGAAAAGACATGGGACAGGGGCTAAGACTGCCCCCTCCCCTGAGAAGGGTAGGCAGCCCCTTCCTCAATTTTTTTTGGGGGTGCAAAGAGAAAGGTGGGAGGAAGAGGGGTTTGCTTCCTGCCAATCCAATTATTTCCTCCCCTCCCCTCCAAACAGTCCTTGGGGAAGTTGGCCTACACGACCTTGGCAAGAGATCATGAGGACTAGCAGCAATCTGAAGCAGCTTCAATTCGAGAAACTGAGTTTTGGGGAAAGGGGCATCCAGACTTTTCCCCTTCCCCAATGCACGAATGACCTTCCTGTTCCTCCCCCCCGCCCTGTGGTATCTCCTCCCCCCCCCTTTTTTCCCCTCCTTCCCAGAAAGACATCTGCATACTTGGATTGCACTCTTTTGCATGCTTTCCTGGGAACCAGCCTCCAGCGACTGAAGGGGATTTCCTTCGGACTCAAAAAAACCCCCTTGGGAGGTTTACAATAATTATGATTTAGGCTATTATACAGGCAACCCCCCCCTCCCGCCCCAGGAAAACCGGGGATTAAAACTCATCCAAGAAGAAAATCCAAAATTAATCCGGCACCGATAAAGGCTCCCCACTCTCTCCCAATACGCAGCTGCTCAGCTCAGCAAACCATTTGGGCCTTTGGCACTGTCCGATTGCAGCTGCCATCTTGACTGAACTCCCCTCCCCTCCCTCCCTCCTTCCCTCCCACCCCCAATTTCACCCCAATCTTGAAGAAATCAAGATTCTGGACCTTTGCAAACTAGCAAATTGCTCCCAGCTCGGACTCCCTCCCTCCCTCCCTTCCTCACAGTGTGGATTTCCAAAGCCCCCCTCCTTCGCTTTCCCCTCTCCAGTGCTTTCAGGAGTGGGGGCTGCAGCAGGACCCTCAAATCCCTTCTTTTTTTAAAAAAAATAAAATAATCAAAAGTGACTTTTCACGCTATGCATTTATGGAAGGGCTGGTCAGGAAAAAGCTAAAAACACCTGCAGAAATGATAAATGTGGGGCCAGAAAGAGGAGAAAAGGAATTTTTGCGAGGGGTTTCCCCTTTCCTTGCCTGGCCCCAAAGTGAAAGGGGTGATGGGGACACAGAATAACAGAAGGACGGAGTCGGAAGGGACCATGGAGGTCTTCTAGTCCAGCCCGCTGTTTAAGCAGGAGATCTTATACCCATTCCAGACAAATGGTTGTCTAATATTTTCTTGAAGACTTCCAATAGTGAAGTCTCCATAACTTCTGGTGGCAGGCTGTTCCACTGGTGAATTGTCCTCCTGTTAGGAAATGTATCCTTAATTCCAGTTTCCATCCGTTGCTTCCTGTCCTGCACTCAGGTGCTTTGGAAAATAGGTTGACACCTTCATCTTTGGGGCAGCCCCTCAAATATTGGAAGATTTATTTATTTATTTTATTTATTTCAATTTATATACCGCCCTTCTCCCTGGGAGGGGGACTCAGGGCGGTGAACAACCAAATTTAAAACACATATAATACAAACATTAAAAGAATTTTAAAATTGAATTAAATCGTTGGCGTTCCAGATAAAAGTCTCCACCCCATTAAAATACCCAATTTAAAACCCCAGAAATCAATAATAGCGAAAAAAATTTGTTAAAACCCCATTAAAATCAATCAAGCAAGGCCGGCTTGTTGGAATAAATAGGTCTTAAGGGCCTTTCAGAAAGTGCAGAGGTCCGGGATCAAACGAATTTCTGGAGGCAGCTCGTTCCATAGGGTGGGTGCCCCCACAGAGAAGGCTCTCCCCCTGGGGGCCACCAGCCGACATTGCTTGGCTGATGGCACCCTGAGAAGGCCCTCTCTGTGCGAGCGTATTGGCCGGTGGGAGGTTATCGGTAGCAGCAGGCGGTCCCGCAAATACCCCGGTCCCATGCCATGGAGCGCTTTAAAGGTCAAAACTAACACCTTGAAGCGCACCCGAAAGACCACTGGAAGCCAGTGCAGCTCGCGCAGGAGAGGTGTCACATGGGAGCGCCCTGAAGATGCTATCATGCTCTCCCTAGTCCTTCTTTTCATTAGTTGAAGTTGAAGTTTATTGCATTTCTATACTGCCCTTCTCCCGAGGGACTCAGGGCGGTTCACAGCCATATTAAAACAGTCCACACAAAAATTAAAACTACTAAAATGAATTAAAAATATTTGGCCGTTGTTTAAAACCCCTTATTAAAACCCCGATTAAAACCAATTTAAAACCCACTAAAATTAATCTATTCACTCAGGCCGGCTTGGTGAAACAACAGAGTCTTCAGAGCCCGACGGAAGGTGCGGAGGTCGGGAATCTTTCTTATATCCGGGGGCAGTTCATTCCATAAGGCAGGAGCCCCCACAGAGAAGGCTCTCCCGCTGGGGGTCACCCACTGACATTGTCTGGCTGACGGCACCCTGAGGAGGCCCTCCCTGTGAGAGCGTATCGGGCGGTGGGAGATATTCATTGGCAGAAGGCGGTCCTGTAAATATCGCAGTCCTAAGCCATGGAGCGCTTTGAAGATGGCGACTAGCACCTTGAAACACACCTGGAAGACCACTGGGAGCCAGTGCAGCTCGCGCAAGAGGGGAGTTACCCGGGAGCGACGAGTCGCTCCCATAACCACTCGCATGGCCGCATTCTGGACCAGTTGGAGCCTCCGGGTGCTCCTCAAGGGCCCCATGTAGGGAGCGTTACAGTAGTCCAGACGGGAAGTGAGTTCCACTGGACCATTAAACTTCCATTAAACTAGAAATACAACCATTCTTCCTATGTTTTAGCCGCCAGTCCCCTCATCCTCTTTTTTGCTCTTCTCTGCACTCTTTCTAGAGTCTCCACATCTTTTCTACATCATGGCGGCCAAAACTTAGAACTAAGGAGAAACTTCCTAACAGGGAGAACAATTAACCAGGGGAACTCCTTGCCTTCAGAAGTTGTAGATGCTGCAACATTACGGGAAGTTTTGAAGAAGAGACTGGACAGCCACTTGTCTGAAATGGTATAGCGCCTCGTGTGCCACAGGTGGCACGTGGAGCTATATCTGTGGGCACGCGAGCCGTTGCCCTACGTCAGCTCCAGCGCCCATGCGTGTGCCGGACAGCTGATTTTGGGCTGGCCTTGCGCACGCCGCCCCTCCCCTCCCAGGAGTCTCTACGTGGCCCGTTTTGGATGCCAGGTAAATACAGGGCTCGCGCGGGGGCTCTGGGACGGCGAAAATCAGGCCTCCCGGAAGTCCAGAAACGGGCCGTTTCCAGCCTCTGGAGGCTTCAAGGAGGCCTTCTATGCCCAAAATGGGGTGCGGGGAGGGGGGGTTGTGTGCCGATGCGCAGGGGCGTGGCATTGCATTGTGGGCGTGGGCATGCGCGAGACGCATTTTCGGCACCACTTTGAGAGAACCAGTTGTTAACTTTCTGAGCCGTTTGGCAAACTGGTTGTTGGAACAGAACCGGTTGTTAAATTACTTGAATCCCACCACTGGAAAAAGGTATGGGGTTTTCTGCCTGAGGAGGGGGTTGGAATGGAAGACCTCCAACTCTGTTATTCTGCAAGAAGAGGAAGAAACGGGAGATGTCCCGCTTGACTTCTTCCCTCGGCCGGCCGATCCGCTTTCTTCGCCCCGATGCCCTGCAGATGTTTGGGCCTGCAAAAGCCTGCCACCTCCCAACTCCAGACCGTACCAGCTGGGTTTGATGAGAACTTTAATCCCAAACATCTGGAGGGCTGCAAGGAGACCCCGACCGTTAAGGGGGGTTGGGCTAAGACTCGAAGAAGCTCAGGCGGCTTTGAAACCCGATCCCGCTCTCTTCGCACAGCCAGGGCCCCGGTTTGTTTTGGCAGAGCCAGGCCAGCTGGGAATCAGGTTTAATCTCAGACGCCGGAAATGCTTTCCCACCTTCCCACCAAAAAAACCCCTTGAGTTCTTCACAGGCACGAGACCCCAAACGCCATTCCAAAATCTCCCAACCGCCATTTTGTGCACGGTTTCAATCAATCGGCCTCGGGGGTGAGGGAGGGGGTTGTGTTAAAAGCCGCCGGATTTTCGGTGGCATTTGAGGCGTGTCTGCACAAAAAACCCAGTCTCGGGGAGTTCCAAAGACAGTCGGATCACTGTAGCTTTAATGGATTTTCTCCCTTTTGCTTTAAGGTGGCAGCCTCCCCCCCCCCACTTTTCTTTGGGGCGGCCCTCAACTATTGGAAGAGTGCTGTTATGTCATCCTGGTCCTTCTTTTTTCTAGACTAGCCTTACGGATAACAGAGTAACAGAGTTGGAAGGGATCTTGTAGGTCATCTAGTCCAACCCCCCTTCGCCACACCATTTCTGACCAACGGCAGTCCAATCTCTTCTCGAAAGCCTCGAAGTCCCCAAATCCTGCAACCGTTCTTCGTTCGTTTTGGCCTCCAGTCCCCGAATCCTCTTTGTTGCTCTTCTCTGCACTCTCTTTCCAGAGTCTCCGCATCTTTTCTGCATCGTGGTGATCGGAACCGGATGCGGTGTTCCAGCTGTGGCCTTACCAAGGCTTTGTAAAGCAGTAGTAGAGTCTCACGTCATCTTTGATTCTATCCCTCTTTTAACGGAGGGCTAAAGGCATGTTGGAAAGCCAGCCAGGAGATTTGGGAGCGCAGAGCGGACGCCCAGCAGAGCAATTCTACACATCTTTCATCCAAAATACACATGGATTTGATTCAGGCTTCTATTTCTGTTTCGTTGGCATTTCATCTAAGGTTTTTCCTCCCTCTCGACGTCTGAAAATGAGGACTGTCTGGAATGGGAGCTATTTATATTAAGCAACTTGCTTCTATCCTGGCAGGTAAACCCATGTGCGTACCTGTAGGTATGCAAGGGCTGGTTTTAGTGGTCTTAGTTCCGTGATGGGGAACCTGTGGCACGCGTGCCCAAAGTGGCACACAGAGCCATGTTGCCTGGCACGCACGGCGTCACCCGTTCCTCTTCCGGGTTTTTGGCGTGCATGCACGCATGATGATCAGCTGGCCTTTTTGCATGCGGCAATGCCAAAACTAGAAGGGCTGGTCTTCTGTTTTCTGGCGTGAGCATACGCGCTGTCCAGCTGATCATCATGTGCGCATATGCGCCAAAAACCCAGAAGAGTAGCTGGTTAAAACCAGAAGTTCAGTGGCTGAAATCGGAATTCATTTTTGGGTGTGCGCATGCACTCTGGGCAGCTCTGCTTCTGGGTTACGGCCTATAAGTGCATGCCAAGCGTGCGCGCTCCGTCTCCGGGACTAGGTGCCAAAAAGGTTTGCCATCACTGTCTTAGTTCAACCATACTGCAGATGGCTGACAACATCCAGCGGCTGCATTCAAAACCTCCAGCCCTTTGCTCAGGTTTGCAACCGGAAATCAGAAATCTCAAGCCTTCACTGTTCCTGGACAAAAATATCTACGGATCGACAGCCCAAGATCATGCTCATTACCCAAGCATTGAAGCCTTTCTTTTACTAAGCCAAAAAAAATAAAAAAAAAATAGAACCCTCCAAAATAAAATTCTTGAATTCTCTTGCTGAGAAAATTCAGTTTCTCAAACTTGGAAAGCTGAAGATATTGGGACTTCAACTGCCAGAATTCCCCAGCTTAAACCAGAACCAGTATGTTTAACTCACTTGCAACAGGATAGCAATAGCACTTAAGACTTATATACCGCCTCACAATGTTTTTACAGCCCCCTCTAAGCAGTTTACAAAGTCAGCCTCCTGCCCCCAACAATCTGGGTCCTCATTTTACGGATCTCGGAAAGGATGATAGGCTGAGTCAACCTTGAGCCGGTCAGGATTGAATTCCTGGCAGTCGGCAGAGTTAGCCTGTATTACTCCATTCTAACCACTATATCACCACAGCCCTTCCTTCCTTCCTTCCTTCCTCCTTCCCTCCCTCCCTCCTTCCCTCCCTCCCTCCCTTCCCACTTGGCTCTTAGATTTATATACCGCTTCACAGTGCTTTTACAGCCCTCTCTGAGCGGTTTACAGAGTCAGTCTCTTGCCCCTTCCTTCCTTCCTTCCTCCCACCCTCCCTCCCTTCCCACTTGGCTCTTAGATTTATATACCACTTCACAGTGCTTTCCAGCCCTCTCTGAGCAGTTTAGAATAGAATAGAATAGAATGGAATTCTTTATTGGCCAAGTGTCATTGGACATACAAGGAATTTGTCTTGGTGCAAACGCACTCAGTGTACATAAAAGAAAAGATACATTCATCAAGAATCGTAAGGTGCACCACTTAATGGTAGTCAAAGGGAACAAATAAGCAATCAAATCATATTAGGAAACAGTCAATATAAATCATGAGGATATCAGCAACAAGGCAATGCAGTCATAAATGGAAGGAGATGGGTGATAGGAATGATGAGAAGATTAATAGTAATGCAGACTTAATAGACTTACAGAGTCAGCCTGTTGCCCCCAGCAATCTGGGTCCTCATTTTACTCACCTCGGAAAGATTAGTCAACCCTGAGCCAGTCAGGATTGAACTACTGGCAGTGAGCAGAATTAGTCTGCAATGGTGCATTCTAACCACTGTGCCACCACGGCCCTTCCTTCCTTCCTTCCTTCCTTCCTTCCTTCCTTCCTTCCTCCCTCCCTCCCTCCCTCCCTCCCTCCCTCCCTCCCTCCCTTCCCAATTGGCTCTTAGATTTATATACCACTTCACAGTGCTTTTACAGCCCTCTCTGAGCGGTTTACAGAGTCAGTCTCTTGCCCCTTCCTTCCTTCCTTCCTTCCTTCCTTCCTTCCTTCCTTCCTTCCTTCCTTCCTTCCTTCCTTCCTTCCTTCCTCCCTCCCTCCCTCCCTCCCTCCCTCCCTCCCTCCCTCCCTCCCTTCCCAATTGGCTCTTAGATTTATATACCACTTCACAGTGCTTTTACAGCCCTCTCTGAGCGGTTTACAGAGTCAGTCTCTTGCCCCTTCCTTCCTTCCTTCCTTCCTTCCTTCCTTCCTTCCTTCCTTCCTTCCTTCCTTCCTTCCTTCCTTCCTTCCCTCCCTCCCTCCCTCCCTCCCTCCCTCCCTCCCTCCTTCCCTCCCTCCCTCCCTCCCTCCCTCCCTCCCTCCCTCCCTCCTTCCTTCCGGCAGCCGGCAGTCAACCGAAGTAGCCTGCAGTGCTGTTTTCACTGCCGCTGCCCCACCGTGGCTCAGTTGCGTTCCAGCAGGATTGGCTAGCCTACCTCTCTCGCACTGGGGTCCTGTGAATCCGTAGACGCAGGCACAGCGGTTGGGCCCGATGCATCGTCCGCCGTTCTGGCACCCTCCTTCGCAGACGGCTGAGTGGGAAAGGGAGAGAAGCAGAAATCAGAAGATGTGCTTGGGATGCCCAGGAAGATGGGCTTCGGAGTGCCTCTGTTGCATGTATTTACGGGGGTGATTTCAGAGGAAGAAATCTCACCAGATACGGTCATTGCAAGGATCAACCTAAGAGGGACAATCTGTTCTCCAAAGCATCAGAAGGCAGGACAAGAAGCCACGAGTGGAAACTACCCGAGGAGAGAAGCAACCTGGAACTAAGGAGAAATTTCCTCACAATGGGGACAATTAACCAGTGGAACTGCTTGCCACCAGAAGTTGTAAGGTGCTTCATCACTGGAGGTTTTCAAGAAAAGAGAGGACAGCCACCTGTCTGAAATGGTATAAGGTTTCCTGCTCGAGCAGCGGGTTCGAATAGAGGACCTCTAAGGTCCCTTCCAACTCTGTCATTCTGCATATTATGGGTCAAATAGATCCAGAAATGTGGTTTTAATCCCTGCTCGACCTGCAAATTTTCTGGGTGGAGAAGTGCTTCTCTACCTTGGGAAAATTAGGACAGACGGACTTCAACTCAGCCGTGAAATCCAACAGGTTCTGACAGGTTCTGGAGAACCAGTAGCGTAAATTTTGAGCAATTCGGAGAACCGGCAAATACCACCTCTGGCTGGCCCCCAAGTGGGGTGGGAATGGAGATTTTGCAATATCCTTCCCCCATGAGCAGGGAGGGAATGGGGATTTCGCAGCATCCTTCCCCTGCCACGCCCACCAAGCCACGCCCACAGAACCGGTAGTAAAAAAAAATTGAATTTCACCACTGCTTCAACTCCCAAGATTCCTGACACCAGAACATACCATTAACTCAGTTTTTTCTCACGCTTGGCAAATCTAATACCTTGGGACTTCATCTCCCAGAATTCACCTCTCTTAAAGTGGCCAAGGTTGAGAAACCTTGATGGAGAGTGATTTTGGGAAACGGACACACCCAAACTATCCAGTAAGGTGGTTGTGAAAATAAAATGGAAAATAAAATGGGTGTTGAATTTCCCTCTGGCCAAGGATGGCTGCCCGGGCCTGCATTGGCACTCACGTTGGCCGCAGTGGTTCCCGGTGTATCCCTTCTGGCAAAGGCAGGCCTCCTCGGCGCAGCTGCCTCCGTTCAGACACTTCGTGCTGCAGGATGGGACTGCGGGAGGAAGGAGGACAGTCACTAAGAGGATAAGGAAGGAAGGAGGGAGGGAACGAAAGAAAGAAGGGAGGGAGGGAGAGAGGAAAGAAGATGGAAGGAGAAAAAGAGAGAAGGAAGGGAAGAACAAGGTGGGAGGAAGGGAAGAAGAACAGAAGGAAAGAAGGAAAAAACGAAGGAGATAGGAAGAAAGAGAAGGAGGAAGAACAAAATAGTGAAAGAGGCAGGGAGGAAAAGAGGGAGGGAGGAAGGAAGGAGAGAAAGAGAGAAGGGAGGGAAGAACAAGGTGGGTGGGAGGGAGGAAGAACAGAACGAAAGAGGGAGAAAGAAGGAAAAATGAAGGAGATAAGAAGAAAGGGAAGGAGGAAGAACAAAATAGTGAAAGAGGCAGGGAGGAAAAGAGGGAAGGAGGAAGGAAGGAGAGAAAGAGAGAAGGAAGGGAAGAACAAGGTGGGAGGGAGGGAGGAAGAACAGAAGGAAAGAAGGAAAAAACAAAGGAGATAGGGAGAAAGGGAAGGAGGAAGAACAAAATAGTGAAAGAGGCAGAGAGGAAAAGAGGGAGGGAGGGAGGGAGGAAAGAAGATGGAAAGAGAGAAGGAGTAGAAGAACAGGGTGGAAGGAGGGAGGAAGAACAGAAGGAAAGAGGGAGGAAGGAAGGAAGTAGATAGGAAGGAAGAAAGGGAGGGAGGAAGAGAAAGAAAGAAGAAAGAAAGTAAGAAAGGGAGGGGGGAGGAAGGGGAAGGAAGGAAGGAGAGTAGAAGGAAGACAGGAAGGAGGGAAGACAGGGCTTCCCCAAACCTCCCCCCCCCCTCTTCTCTCTGTTTTCCTGCAGAGGGATTAAAAAAAAAAACATTCAAGACTCTGGACGCCCCCACCCCCTCCCAGCCGAACAAGTGCTAGGCTGTGGGTCACATCTACTCTTCACATCTGTTGTGGGTTTTTTTCAGCCATGAAGGTTGCTAAGGTCCCCAATATTGACAAGGGGTCCTTCTAGGAGGAACATCTCTGCAGTTACACCCCCCCCCCACATCCTGCTCTCTCCCACCCCGGCCATCCACTTTTATGGGTCCCCGGCCCACGGCTCCTTCACCCCCCCCCCACCTGAGATGCTCAGATTGAGTGGGTGGACTGTTCTGTGTGGAAAAAGGGAGCCCCCTCCCCCCCACGGGTGTAAAAATTGGGAAAAACCCCACCCACCCAACATTCTCCAGAGCAGGGTCTCGAACCTTGGCCACTTTAAGACTTGTGGACTTCAACTCCCAGAATTCCTCAGCCAGCTGGCTGAGGAAATCTGGGAGTTGAAGTCCACAAGTCTTAAAGTGGCCAAGGTTCGAGACCCCTGCTCCAAAGAGTTGTTGTCCCACCAATGTTCTCTCCATGTTTCCCAGCTGCGAGACCCCCCCCCCCCAGCCTTGAGCCAGGTTCCCCATCTACTCCATGGCCCATGTGCCCCAGCCAGCCCCCGAGCAGAGCGACTTCCCTGAAATCCAGCTTTGCTAACTTCTCAGTCCCGCCTCCCGCCTGGAATCTCCCTGTGGTCTCCCATCCCTCACTCGGCAGGGCCAGACCTCCTCAGCTCGAGAGGGAGTCCTCGACATACGACCACAAGGGGAACCCCCCCCAAACTCCTTGTGGTTAAGTGAGGCACGTCTGGTGAGTTCTGCCCCGTTTTACGGCCTTTCCACGCCACGGTGGTTGAGTAAATCGTGGTGGGTCGTTTAAGGGAGTCGCATGGTTGTTAAGCGAAATCCAGCTTTTCCCGGCGGAGTTTGCTTGTCAGACGGTCGCCCCAAGGGGATCGCGTGAGCCCCCCCCCCAAGACCATTGTAAATATGAATCGTCCGAATTTGGATCACGCCACGGCAGGGAATGCCGCAACCGTCTCTAAGTAAGAAAAACTTGTCCGAATCCATTGTAACTTTGAACTGTTGTAAGTCGAGGACTTCCTGAAACTGAGTTGGAGTGAAATTGGCCAGGACCCTCAGCTTGTCCCTCCCCTCCTGGCCCATGTTTTGGCCAAATGGGGGCATCCGGCTGGGCCTCTTCCTTGCCATCCTTTGTGGCAGCCCCTGGCGTTGCCGTAAGAGAGAGCTGCAATGGGCAGGGGTCACAGTTAGTGGCCAAGGGGGGGAGGGAGGCTTTGGAGGTGGCCCCTCCCAGCAGACCCCTGCCTGGGAGGGGGGGGAAGCGTTTGTGAGGCACGTGTTTTTTGAGCCACGTCTAGGGCGGTTAGCCAAGAAAGCGAATTCAATCCTTGGTTGTGCGTAAACAGAGGGATAGATTCAAAACCACGTGGAGTAATTAGTACTGTGTTGTAAAGCCTTAGTAAGGCCACACACCTGGAATAACTGCGTCCAGTTTCGGTCACCACGTTTCAAAAAAAAATGTTGAGATTTTGGAAAAAGTGCAGAGAAGAGCAACTAAGATGATGAAAGGCCTGGAGACTAAAACACACGAAGGACGGTTGCAGAAAATGGATTTGGCCAGTCTAGAGAAAAGAAGGACTAAGGGGTGACACGATAGAAGTATTCCGGTATTTGAGGGTCTCCCCCAAAGAAGAGGAGGGGGTCCACCTATTCTCCGAAGCCCCTGAAGACAGGACCAGAAGCAACAAATGGAAACACATCAAGGAGAGAAGCAACTTGGAATGAAGGAGGAATTTCCTCACAATGAGGACAATTAACCAGGGGAACTGCTTGCCACCAGAAGTTGTAAGGCGCTTCATCACTGGAGGCTTTTGAGAAGAAGAGACAGGACGGACGCTGGTCTGAAATGGGATAGGATTAGGCCTCCTGCTTGAGCAGGGGGTTCGACTAGATGACCTCCGAAGCTCCCTTCCAACTCTATTCCGATTGACAGATTGACGGGTTCGGAGGTGGGCTCGGCATCATTTAACAACCAGTTTGCCCCAGCACTGAAAAAGTGAGCGCGGGTGCGCCGCAGATTAAAAAAAACGCAGCTCAATAGGTCACAACTACATGGGTTCACCCAAATCGATGCGAACCGTCTGAATCCCATCCCTGGATTGGTTGCACTCAATAAAGGGAGTCTCCCATTTTGGTCGCCTCTCAGCCATGGCTGCCCACGAGAGATTTGGGGATCCGGTGCCATGCTCGGTTTACCTCACAGGGCTGTCCCCAGGTCCCGCCGCCACCGTCACAAATACATGCCGGGAATTTTGATCACGTGACCATGGGGATCCTGCGACGGTCGTATATGTGACTTAGCTGTCTTTTTTCACTTCAAACGGCTGGACTGAAATGAATGCTTCGGAGGCTTTAAAATAGTGTTTCTCAACCTTGGTAGCTTGAAGATGTGTGGACTTCAACTCCCAGAATCCCCCAGCCTGGCTGGGGGATTCTGGGAGTTGAAGTCCACCCATCTTCAAGCTACCAAGGTTGAGAAACACTGCTTTAAGAGAAAGCTCTGGTTTGGACCCAAGGGACCCAGATCTGCTGGCGCCCCGTGTGTGTGTGTGTGTTTGTGTGTGTTTTCTGTGTGTGCAGTGCATTTGTGTATCTTTCCACAACCAGGAAGCTGCT
>CM075958.1:3877244-3884705 GCA_038048745.1 Coluber constrictor foxii | reverse complement strand
TTAGGTTGTTACATTTTGATTAGGAGCTGTCCAGAGTTTGGAACAAAATAAGTGCCTGTATAATAATAAGGAAACAGGAAAGAGGGAGGAAAAGAGAAGGAAGAAAAAAGGGAAGGAAGGGAGGAAAAGAAGGATAGGGGAAAAGGAAGGAAGGGGAGAGGGAGGGAGGGAGGAGGAAATGGGAGAGAAAGGAAGAAAAAACAGGAAAATACAGAAGAAGGAAGGGAAAAGAAAAAGAGGGAGGGAGGAAAAGAAAGGAAGGAAAAGAGGGAAAGAAGGAAAGAGAAGAGAGAGGAGGAAGAAAAAGGAAGGAACAGAGGCAGGGAGAAAAAGGCAACAAAGGGAAAAAAGGAGAGAAGGGATGGAGAGATGGAAGGGAAGAAAGAAAGAAAAAGAAGGGAGGGAGGGATGAAAGAGAAGAAAGGGAAAGAAGAAAGACAGTAGAAAAAGAAAGAAAGAAAGAAAGAAACGAAGGAAGGAAGGAACACTCAGTTCCTTTGCAGAAATGCCCATCCCAATCTCATCCTTCCAGTGTTGCTCCTCACTTTGGACCGCAGAGTCTTCATGGAAGGTGGTAAAACATCCACGGTCTGAAAGTTTCAGCAGAGGGCAGTTTGGGTCAGTTCCGGCCCTCTCCCTCCCTCCCTCCCTCCCTCCCTCCCTCCTTTCCAGAGCTGTTTTTTTCCTGAAACCCCCAAGGGCTGCTTTTGAATTGCTGCATCTTTACTCTCACGATTCAACCGGCAGGAAAGGCTCCAGTCAGCATTTTCTTCTGCTCTCTGTCCGTCCGTCCCCAAAACATGACTGACCTCTGGAGCTCTGGTATCCTTTGGCTGTCAGATTTCAGAGGACGCGTCGGAGGGTGCTTGGAGGACCCGAGAGAAAAGGGGTCGGGGCTCCAAAAAAAAAAAAAAAAAAAAGGCAGGCAGGGCTCTGTCAGCTGCCCCTCTCTTCCCTCAGGACAGGAAAACATATTCCTTTAAAAAAAAAATCAGCCTTGATTTCAGAACCATGAGGACTGGAGCCTTGTCCCTGTTTTGAAGAGAAAGTCATAGCTGGGGATGCAGTTTTTTTGCACTGAGACATTTTGGGGTTTGGAGCCCCATGAGGTCTAAAATTAAAAGAAGGCGAAAAACACACCCAGTGACACCCCAAAACATGGTTTTATTATTTTTTTAAAATAATTTTTATTGAGCAGTTTGTCTTTAAAAAACAACACAAAAAACTATCACACACATGTTAAAAAAGAACAAAAACACGTCAAAACATATTTAGCATTACATACCGTCAGTGGTCATTTTACACCATTCCGTATCAACATATGTATTTTGCTTTTGTAGTTCTCTGTTCTATCATCGTTTTAAATGATGTGCGAGGCGGTGATGGGAGGGGGGGGCGCTACCTGCTAAGTGGAAGCGAAGGAGTCCTTGAGTTACGACCATTGATAATGTCACGGTTGCAAAACCGGAACACCACCCAATTTTACAGGGATTTTTCCTTTATTTTGTGGCAGTCGTTAAGCAAACCCATCTTTGTTAAGTGAAGCAATTGTTTACTCTGGGCGCGGCTTTACCCGAACACCTGGCCTTTAATGCCTCTCTTTGGCAAAACCATCCTAAAGTGCATTCATTCATGTTGGAAATTTCTATATTCTGTTCTATTCTGTTCTGTTCTGTTCTGTTCTGTTCTGTTCTGTTCTGTTCTGTTTTACTCTACTCCACTCCACTCCACTCCATTCCATTCCATTCCATATACTCTTCCCTTCCCTTCCCTTCCCTTCCCTTCCCTTCCCTAAATAAACGGTATTGATTTGTTAAATATTATTTATTGAATTAAGAAATAAGTTCATTTATTACATTTTGCTTCCTGCAAGCCAACTCTGGGTGGCTTACAACAAGAGGGTTGTAAGTTAGATCTGTCAGAATTCTGGATTGTTGCTAAGCGATGGTCATAAGTTGAGGATTGCTCCGGGAACAGAGCCCAAGGCAAGAAAATCTGACTCATTTTGTCGAAGGCTGGCATCATTCTTGCTGCCTTTCAAACGACCCAGGAGTGGGCATTTCGTTCGGCCGGTGCCTTTCCCCAAGGCTGGCACCCAGGGGCCACCTGTTATAAAGTACAGGATGTCCTCGACTTCCTCGCTAAATGAATTGCTAAACCATTTAGCGACCGCTTTGAAGTTACGACGGCTTTGGGAAAAAAAGGATGTGACTTGTTTTCACACTTATGACCGTCATAGCATTCTACACCCCCCCCCCCCGTCGCCTGATCAAAATTGGGACCCTTTGGCAGCTGGCCAGCATTGATGACGGTCGCAGTGTCCTCCAAAGTCAATTGGGAAGCCAGGTTCACTTAACAAGTGTGGCGAGAAAGGTCGTAAAACAAGACAAAGCTCACTTATTGGATTGATTTGCATCCCACTCTTATTCTCTCTCTCTCTTTTTTTTTACAAGTAACTAATTTAAGGCGCGATACCCAACCCCCCTTCTTCCTCCATACCCCTGTCTCGCTGAGCGACAGAAATATGGGGCTCCATTGCCGGTCGTAATTCGAAGGACTACCTGTATCTCTGGGCTGGGAAAAAGGTTGCTTCCCCATCCTCCTCTCTGCCCGGAGAGGCAACCAGAGCAGCTGGCTTTCCAAATAATATCCTCCCAAGCGCCTGGTGGGAGTGAGCGAGCAAAGGTTGGTCCCCAGCGCCAGCTGATGACCTTCGCGGGAGCCTGGCTCTCCGGCTGAATAGCAATGAGCCTCCCTTGACTTGTCATCCCCAGCAATTCTGCAGCTCTGGGGTTGCTGGCCTTGAGGAGGCGGAGGGGGGCTTGGGAGGGGAGGGGGGGCCACAAGGGGTGTGGCTTCCCACTTTAACCCCACCCACTAGGCCACCTCTCTTCCTGCTCCCCGTCCCCCAGCAGCCAGAGCAACAACTCTCTGAGCCAATGCAGTCAACCAATCAGAATAAAGCTGGAAGGGACCTCGAAACGGTTGTCCAATCTCTTCTTCTAAAAGCCTCCGATGATGGAGCATCCA
Source organism: Coluber constrictor foxii (assembly GCA_038048745.1). Classification (NCBI taxonomy): domain Eukaryota; kingdom Metazoa; phylum Chordata; class Lepidosauria; order Squamata; family Colubridae; genus Coluber; species Coluber constrictor. Next base: position 3,881,675 of record CM075958.1, on the reverse strand, counting down.
CAGCTTCTAGTGGCAAGCTGTCCCACTGGTTAATCGTCCTCGTTGTTAGGCAGTTTCTCCTCAGTTCTAGATTGCTTCTCTCCTTGATGAGTTTCCATCCGTTGCTTCTTGTCCTGCCCTCAGGGGCTTTGGAGAATAAATGGACCCCCTTCTTCCTTGGGGCAGCCCCTCAAATACTGAATACTGCTAACATCTCACCCCTAGTCATTCTTTTCTCCAGACTGGCCAAACCCAATTCCTGTAAACCGTTCTTTCTTTGTTTTTGTCTCCAAGTCTTTAATCATCTTAGTTGCTTTTCTCTGCACTTTTTCCAAAGACTCAACATCTTTTCCATAATGTGGTGACCAAAACTGGATGCAGGATTCCGAATGTGGCCTTACGGAGGCTTTACAAAGGCTTTACTAAGACTCCGTGTGGTTTTGATTAAGTATACAGGAATCCCCCTGCCCAGACATGTGAGGCTGGCCAAATCTTGGAAACAAGGCACTAGACTGCATGAGGTTCTAGCACATTGATGTGCAATGCGGCGGCCAAAACTGTATGCAGGAAAAGAGTGGCCCTCCACTCCTCCGTCCCAAGCTGTTGTAAAGCTGGAAGGGGGCGACGGAGGTCATGAAGCCCACCCTCCCTCGGTGCGTCTCTCTCTCTCTCCGGCTATCATCACATCTCCCTTTCTTTTCCCCTTCCTGTGTTTAGATAACCTGGGGTATCTTCACTGAGGTGCAGCTGTGGGTCGGTTGATCGGGATTTGGGGGGGGGGTCTTCTACATCACTGCTCAACCTGAGCCACTTTAAGAGGGTGGGCTTCAACTCCCAGAATCCTCCCAGCCAGACAAGCTCAAGTGCTTAAGCTTATAAAAGTCACCAAGCTTTGTTGAATGCAAGAATGAAAATGTCTATCCAAGCGCCTACAAACCAATTTGTACAATTTTTGTTTCTGGCCCGACTGTCTTGGAGGAGTGGGGGTGGGGGGCCCCAGAGACCTTCCTCTCCTGCTGCCCCCCCTCCCCAATCCCTACTCGCTTCCTCTCCTGCTCCTCTTCCCCAATCTCAGTGCCCGGAGAAGCACCTGCTGGGTCCCTGGGGGAACCCCCTCTCCGCCTGGCTGTTGCCAGGAGATCATTCCGCCCGCAGTTGGAAGCTGCCAAATGCGTGACCCTCCTCTCGCCAGACCCCCCCCCCTCTGCCCCCCCCTTCCAAGATGACATCTCCTTTTTTCGGCATCCACCTCGATGCCGTCTCCATGGGAACCGTCTGGGGGTGTTGGCTGCTGCAAGGAAGCTCCGGATGCGGGCAAGCGAGGCAGGCGAAGGGCTGGCGTGGCCGAAGGGCAGGTGGGGGCACCGCTTGGACCAGGGCCCAGCAGGGATTGACAGGGTCTGTCACCCACCCATCCACCCACCCCAAATCTCCCCACTTCCTCCAAAAAGGTGAGTCTGGGGGCTGGCATGTCGGGGAAGGGGAGAGGCAGAGAGAGAGAGAGAGAGAGAGTTTGGATGCCAGGTGGGTGGTGGGTGGGGAGTGCAAGTTTGAATTCTGCCTTTTTCCTGGTGCATTTGTGAGTCGCCTGACAGGTTTTTATTTTGGGGGGGGGGGTAAGGTTCAGCTAATGCACACCCCTTTTAAAACCCTGCGCATTTCTCTTCTTGCACGGATCTGTGTGCGGGATGCCCAGACGTGTTTCTGGCTAGCCAGCCATTTGCCTGCCAGTCGTGCCAGCTGTTTGGCTTGGCTGCTTTTTTGTTTTTTTTGCACACTGAGGGTCTCTTAGTTGTGAGTTGTGAGGCAAGAAAAGGATCCACCCCGAAGCAGCGTGTGCCGGATCTGAGTAGTAGGGGTTTCAGAGCCCTGGTGAATTCACACCCTGAGGAAGGTTGCTACAGATTCCGACAACGTTGTCGTTGGGTGGAAAGAGCTCAGCGCTTTCTCCAGACCGGGTTTTCCAACCTGGTGGGACTACAATTCCCATTCCCCCCCTGCTCTGCAGCACCTGCAGTCCAGACCTCCCTCACTGTGAGCTCTTTGTGGGAAAGGTTTAACAAGGAATCTCTGATGAGGTGGAGGTGATTTGTGAGTCTCTGGGTGAGTCCCTGCTCGGCTTCTTACGGATGCCACAGCTCAGAAGGGGGTTTGTCACAGAAAGGAGGCTTTCTGGTGTGTCTCTGTGTGAGTTGCTGCATTGAGCTCCGTCTGACCAGTCAGCAGCTCATTCGGGGGATTTATTTTACACTTCACAACGCTGAAGATTGTGGCTTTCCAGGCCCTTCAGGCAGAAATCCATCTGGTGCAGTAACCCGTACACAGATTCCGGGGAAGTGCAGAGCCACATTTCTGCATTTGAATCAAATTATACGAGTCAGGAAAAGTGCTCTCAGATTTTGATTTCGATTTCTCCTGCAAGGAAAGTTGCTAAATTCTCGGGGCTCTTGAAATGGTGGGAAAAAAATGTTTTATTTTTTTCCGTAGAGGCCAGGGCTTTTGGAATTACACTTCACAAAACAAAACAAAACAAAACAAAACAAAACAAAACAATACCACAATTATATTAAGTGAAATGACCAATGTTGCCGTCATTGTGAGTCTCTCACAGTCAAAATGGGGTGTCTGGCTTTTATTTTTCTTCTTCAAAATCCCCACAAGCCGGTCAAAAGCGAGGCTGTCTGAGAGGTTTCCAAGCAGCAGACCATTAAAAGGAGGTGCAGTGATGTGGTTGGCTCAGTTCCTCTCCTCAATGGAACGGAACAGGACACGAGAGAAAAAGAATGGAATGGAATAGAATAGAATAGAATAGAATAGAATAGAATAGAATAGAATAGAATAGAATAGAATAGAATAGAATAGAATAGAATAGAATAGAAAGAAAATATGGAATGGAATGGAATGGAATGGAATGGAATGGAATGGAATGGAATGGAATGGAATGGAATGGAATGGAATAGAATAGAATAGAATAGAATAGAATAGAATAGAATAGAATAGAATAGAATAGAATAGAATAGAATAGAATAGAATAGAGGAGAGGAGAGGAGAGGAGAGGAGAGGAGAGAGGATAATAGAACAGAACAGAAGATAGGATAGGATAGGATGGGACTGGACGGGACGGGACGGGAGAGGAGAGCAGAGGAGAGAAAGAATAGAATGGAATGGAATGGAATGGAATGGAATGGAATGGAATGGAATGGAATAGAATAGAATAGAATAGAATAGAATAGAATAGAATAGAATAGAATAGAATAGAATAGAATAGAATAGAATAGAATAGAATAGAATAGAATAGAATAGAATAGAATAGAATAGAGGAGAGGAGAGGAGAGGAGAGGAGAGGAGAGGGAGAGGAGAGGAGAGGAGAGGAGAGAGGATAATAGAACAGAACAGAACAGAATATAGGATAGGATAGGATGGGATGGGACGGGACGGGACGGGACGGGACGGGACGGGACGGGACGGGACGGGACGGGACGGGACGGGAGAGGAGAGGAGAGCAGAGCAGAGAAGAGCAGAGGAGAGGAGAGCAGAGGAGAGAAAGAATGGAATGGAATGGAATGGAATGGAATGGAATGGAATGGAATGGAATGGAATAGAAATAGAATAGAATAGAATAGAATAGAATAGAATAGAATAGAATAGAATAGAATAGAATAGAATAGATAGAATAGAATAGAATAGAATAGAAAATACGGAATGGAATGGAATGGAATGGAATGGAATAGAAGAGAAGAGAAGAGAAGAGAAGAGAGGAGAGGAGAGGAGAGGAGAGGAGAGGAGAGGAGAGGAGGAGAGGAGAGGAGAGGAGAGGAGAGGAGAGGAGAGGAGAGGAGAGGAGAGGAGAGGAGAGGAGAGGAGAGGAGAGAGGATAATAGAACAGAACAGAACAGAAGATAGGATAGGATAGGATAGGATAGGATGGGATGGGATGGGACGGGACGGGACGGGACGGGACGGGAGAGGAGAGGAGAGCAGAGGAGAGAAAGAATGGAATGGAATGGAATGGAATGAATGGAATGGAATGGAATGGAATAGAATAGAATAGAATAGAATAGAATAGAATAGAATAGAATAGAATAGAATAGAATAGAATAGAATAGAATAGAATAGAATAGAATATAGGAGAGGAGAGGAGAGGAGAGGAGAGGAGAGGAGAGGAGAGGAGAGGAGAGGAGAGGAGAGGAGAGGAGAGGAGAGGAGAGGAGAGGAGAGGGGATAATAGAACAGAACAGAACAGAATATAGGATAGGATAGGATGGGACGGGACGGGACGGGACGGGACGGGAGAGAGAGAGCAGAGGAGAGCAGAGGAGAGAAAGAATAGAATGGAATGGAATGGAATGGAATGGAATGGAATGGAATGGAATGGAATGGAATAGAATAGAATAGAATAGAATAGAATAGAATAGAATAGAATAGAATAGAATAGAATAGAATAGAATAGAA
>CM075958.1:3784744-3874744 GCA_038048745.1 Coluber constrictor foxii | reverse complement strand
AATAGAATAGAATAGAATAGAATAGAATAGAATGAAATAAAGAGTAGAATAGACTAGACTAGACTAGACTAGACTAGACTAGACTAGAATAGAATAGAATAGAGGAGAGGAGAGGAGAGGACGAGGAGAGGAGAGGAAGAGGAGAGGAGAGGAGAGGAGAGGAGAGGAGAGGAGAGGAGAGGAGAGGAGAGAGGATAATAGAACAGAACAGAAACAGAATATAGGATAGGATAGGATGGGATGGGATGGGACGGGAAGGATGGGATGGGATGGGACGGGACGGGACGGGACGGGACGGGACGGGAGAGGAGAGCAGAGCAGAGGAGAGCAGAGGAGAGCAGAGGAGAGAAAGAATAGAATGGAATGGAATGGAATGGAATGGAATGGAATGGAATGGAATAGAATAGAATAGAATAGAATAGAATAGAATAGAATAGAATAGAATAGAATAGAATAGAATAGAATAGAATGAAATAAATAGAATAGAATGAAAGAATAGAATGAAAGAATAGAATAGAATAGAATAGAAATTATTAAGAATTATTAAGAAATTATTAATAAGGAATAGATAAGGAATAAGGAAAGAATGGAATGGAATGGAATGGAATGGAATAGAATAGAATAGAATAGAATAGAATAGAATAGAATAGAATAGAATAGAATAGAATAGAATAGAATAGAATAGAAAATACGGAATGGAATGGAATGGAATGGAATGGAATGGAATGGAATGGAATGGAATAGAATAGAATAGAATAGAATAGAATAGAATAGAATAGAATAGAATAGAATAGAATAGAATAGAATAGAATAGAATAGAATAGAATAGAATAGAATAGAATAGAATAGAATAGAATAGAACAGAACAGAACAGAACAGAATAGAACAGAACAGAATAGAACAGAATATAGGAGAGGAGAGGAGAGGAGAGGAGAGGAGAGAGGATAATAGAACAGAACAGAACAGAATATAGGATAGGATAGGATGGGATGGGACGGGACGGGACGGGACGGGAGAGGAGAGCAGAGGAGAGCAGAGGAGAGAAAGAATAGAATAGAATGGAATGGAATGGAATGGAATGGAATGGAATAGAATAGAATAGAATAGAATAGAATAGAATAGAATAGAATAGAATAGAATAGAATAGAATAGAATAGAATAGAATAGAATAGAAAATACGGAATGGAATGGAATGGAATGGAATGGAATGGAATGGAATAGAATAGAATAGAATAGAATAGAATAGAATAGAATAGAATAGAATAGAATAGAATAGAATAGAATAGAATAGAATAGAGGAGAGGAGAGGAGAGAGGAGAGGAGAGGAGAGGAGAGGAGAGGAGAGGAGAGGAGAGGAGAGGAGAGAGAGAGGATAATAGAACAGAACAGAACAGAAGATAGGATAGGATGGGATGGGACGGGACGGGACGGGACGGGAGAGGAGAGGAGAGCAGAGGAGAGAAAGAATGGAATGGAATGGAATGGAATGGAATGGAATGGAATAGAATAGAATAGAATAGAATAGAATAGAATAGAATAGAATAGAATAGAATAGAATAGAATAGAATAGAATAGATAGAATAGAATGAAATAAATAGAATAGAATGAAAGAATAGAATGAAAGAATAGAATAGAATAGAATAGAAATTATTAAGAATTATTAAGAAATTATTAATAAGGAATAGATAAGGAATAAGGAAAGAATGGAATGGAATGGAATGGAATGGAATGGAATGGAATGGAATAGAATAGAATAGAATAGAATAGAATAGAATAGAATAGAATAGAATAGAATAGAATAGAATAGAATAGAATAGAATGAAATAAAGAGTAGAATAGACTAGACTAGACTAGACTAGACTAGACTAGACTAGAATAGAATAGAATAGAGGAGAGGAGAGGAGAGGAGAGGAGAGGAGAGGAGAGGAGAGGAGAGGAGAGGAGAGGAGAGGAGAGGAGAGAGGATAATAGAACAGAACAGAACAGAATATAGGATAGGATAGGATGGGATGGGATGGGACGGGACGGGACGGGACGGGACGGGACGGGAGAGGAGAGCAGAGCAGAGGAGAGCAGAGGAGAGCAGAGGAGAGAAAGAATAGAATGGAATGGAATGGAATGGAATGGAATGGAATGGAATAGAATAGAATAGAATAGAATAGAATAGAATAGAATAGAATAGAATAGAATAGAATAGAATAGAATAGAAAATACGGAATGGAATGGAATGGAATGGAATGGAATGGAATGGAATGGAATGGAATGGAATGGAATAGAAGAGAAGAGAAGAGAAGAGAGGAGAGGAGAGGAGAGGAGAGGAGAGGAGAGGAGAGGAGAGGAGAGGAGAGGAGAGGAGAGGAGAGGAGAGAGGATAATAGAACAGAACAGAACAGAAGATAGGATAGGATAGGATAGGATAGGATAGGATAGGATAGGATAGGATAGGATAGGATGGGATGGGATGGGATGGGATGGGATGGGACGGGACGGGACGGGACGGGAGAGGAGAGGAGAGCAGAGGAGAGAAAGAATAGAATGGAATGGAATGGAATGGAATAGAATAGAATAGAATAGAATAGAATAGAATAGAATAGAATAGAATAGAATAGAATAGAATAGAATAGAATAGAACAGAAAGGAACAGAAAAGAACAGAATAGAGGATAGGACAGGACAGGACAGGACAGAATATAGGATAGAGGATGGAATGGAATGGAATGGAATGGAATAGAGCAGAGCAGAGCAGAGCTGAAAGGGATCTTGGAGGTCATCTAGTCCAATGCCCACCCAAGCAGGTGACCCTACACTAATGGTGAAATCTAAAATTTGTTACTACCGGTTCTGTGGGTGTGGCTTGGTGTGTGTGTGTGGGGGGGGTAATGTGACTGGGTGGGCATGGCCTTTTTTTTGTTAACTTTTAAAATCATTGTAAAAAAAACGCTTTCCAAAGGCTCTGAGGATCCCAGCTGACCTGCCTGATCGGCAGAGGCTCTATTAAAGCCTCTGAAGAGGTTGTAGAAAAAAATGCTTTTAAAAGCCTTTGAGGATCCCAGCTGAGCCACGTGATCATCAAAAGCTTTTTTTTTTACTTTTAAAAGCATTTTTTCAGCCAAAGAGGTTGTAGAAAAAATGCTTTTAAAAGTAAAAAAAAAGCCTCTGATGATTGTGCGGCTCAGCTGGGCAAGAGGGGGGGGGGGCACAAGGGATTTTTGCTACCGGTTCTCCGAACCACCCGCCACCACCCCTACCGGATCGGACAATCCGGTCCGAACTGGGAGCATTTCACCCCTGCCCTACACCATTTCAGACAAATGACAGTCCAGACTCTTCTTAAAAGCCTCCAGTGATGGAGCACTCACAACTTCTGGTGGCAAGCAGTTCCACTGGTTAATTCTTTTCACAGTCAGGAAATTTCTCCTTCGTTTCCAGGTTGCTTCTCTCCTTGTTTAATTTCCATCTGTTGCTGCTTGTCCTGCCCTCAGACACAGACACAGAGACACACACACACACACCCTGTATCTTGTAGGAGCCCCTCAAGTATTGGAAGACTTCTATCATGTCTCCCCTTGTTGGAGACCTGTGGCTGGGGTGGTGGGCACTATAAAAAAGAGGTTGAGACTCTAAAATTCATAATTTTAAATCCCGCGGACCACTAATATGATCTGCCTAATGAATGGCTGGGTGGGCGTGGCAAGATGGTCATGTGACTGGGTGGGCGTGGCCAACTCGATGTCACTCGCATCGAGGGGGACCTGCCAGCCTCTACTTGCCACTCCTCGCCTGCCCGCCCGGGCTCCGTAGGGCCCCAACAAGAAGCAGCTGTTGGAGCTAAGCAGCCGCCATGAGAAAGAGTCGGCAAAACAGCTCAGTTCAAATTGGATCTGACCAAGAAGGAGGCTCAGCAGAAGCACCTCAATGAGGACTAGGAGCATAGGCTTTCCAAGCAGAGGCAAGACCTGCAGGAGTGCAAGGCCGGGTACCGGTGCCTGGAGGCTCAGCGGGCTGAGATGGTCAGCCAGTTCCAGGCCATGAGGCAGTCCCACTGGAACGAGGCCCTCCGGCTCTTCACCTCCAGTGGCCCTTCCCTCCAGCCTTCGCCCGAAGCCCCACACCAGGAGGCTGAAGCAGCCCCCAAGTTGGAATTTCTGCCCCCCACAAAAAGACCCCAAAGGAGGAGCCTCTCTGCAGCAATACAAACGCTCATTGCATGTATCCGTCCGTGGGGCTTTAGTTTGAGGACCTCTGATTTAGGGCAATATAAAAAATGCCAATCATTTTTCTGCGGACAGTCAAAATTTTCTCCAGTTGGTGACCGCTGGGCTACAACATCTGGGCCTGGCTAGTCTAGTGAAGAGAAGAACGGGGGGGGGGGACATGAGGGCCATCTTCCAAATATTTGAGGGGGCTGCCCCAGAGAGGAGGAAGGGGCTCAAGCTATTCTGCAAAGGAGGGAGAAGCAGCAAGGGATCGAAACTCATCCAGGAGAGAAGCAACCTGGAATTGAGGAGAAACAGTGAGGACAATCAGCCAGGGGAACAGCTTGCCACCAGAAATCGTGGATGATTCCGTCACTGGAGCTTGTTAAGAAGAGACTGGACAGCCATTTGTCTGGAATGAGAGGGTCTCTTAAGCAGGGGGGTGGAGTAGAAGACCTCTAAAATCTCTCCCAACTCTGCTATTCTTTTTATTCAAGGCCCCCAGGGGTGCTCTTACCAGGACGGAGGAGACAGATTCTACTCTTACTCTCATTATTCATGCTGATGGGCTCCCGGGATTCCCTGCCAACATCTCTCGCGGGGTGCGGGGGTGGGGGTGGGGGGCTTCCCGCGATGCAGATCCTGAGCCAGGAAGCCGTGGAGGTGGGGAAACCTCCCGGGGTGTTCCTCGCAACCGCGGGGTGCGCATCGCTCGCGCGTCTTCTGCTGCCGAAAGGAGCGCCCCGAAGAGGCCGCCGGTGGGGTGAATCCGGCTCTTCTGGAGAGACGCGGCTTGCCGAGGGGCTGCCCAAGAAGCAGCAAGACGAAGCCCCCGCCTGTGGAAGCTGGAATCCACGCAGCCTAAAGTCCCTTTTTTCTTCTCTCCTGATCCTGAAATGGAATCGGGTTCCCTGCCTCAGAGGGGGTCGGCTAGAAGACCTCCAAGGTCCCTTCCAACTCTGTTCTGTTCCGTTCTGTTCCGTTCCATTTCTTATCCTCTCCTCTCCTCTCCTCTCCTCTCCTCTCCTCCATTCCACTATTTTCTATTCTATTCTGTTCTGTTCTGTTCTGTTCTGTTCCGTTCCGTTCCGTTCCATTCCATTCCATTCCATTCCATAATTTCTATCCTATCCTATCCTATCCTATCCTATCCTATCCTATCCTATCCTATCCTATCCTATCCTATCCTATCCATTCCATTCCATTCCATTCCATTCCATTCCATTCCATAATTTCTATTCTATTCTTCTATCCTATCCCATCCCATCCCATCCCATCCTCTATTCTATTCTATTCCGTTCCGTTCCATTCATTATTATTTCCTGAGTGGGTACAAGGCGGAAGGGGTTCAGCAGGGGAGTGTGACAAAAATTGGTCAAAGCCGAATTGGGGAGGATTTGCACTGGGGCTCGGCGGAGGAAGCAATTCTTGCCAAGAGAAGCCCTTCCCATCTTGGAAAGGGGGCTCAAAGACCTCCTTGGGCACACGGTTGAGGCGGTCGGGGGAGGGGATTGTGGCAGTGGTGAAATCCAATTTTTTTTACTACTGGTTCTGTGGGCGTGGCTTGGTGGGCGTGGCAGAGGAAGGATATTGCAAAATCCCCATTCCCTCCCCACTCCTGGGGCCAGCCAGAGGTGGCATTTGCTGGTTCTCCGAACGGCTCACAATTTCTCCTACCGGTTCTCCAGGACCTGTCAGAACCTGATGGATTTCACCCCTGGATTGTGGGAATGGAAGGGCCAGGATTTCCAGCAGGGGCTCCAGGAAGGCCAGACTCTGCTGAGGTCCATTGAAGGCCCCGAGAAGTCAGCCTTCAGCTGGGAGAGAGGAGCCGTTCTGGCGCTTCACTTAACAACGTTTGAAGTGACGATGGGGTTGCAAACTGGTCCTTGCATCTCTACAATCAAATCCTTGGCAATTGGCCTGTCTGTTGTCTCTCTGGCTGTCTATCTATCCATCCATCCATCCTTCCATATCTACATCTGTCCGTCTCTCCATCCATCCGTATCTGTCTCTATCTACTGTATCTTCTCTCTCTTTCTCTCTCTCTCTCTTTTATCTATCTACCATCTACCTATCTATATCTAGTTATCTACCCTGTTCTTCCCAAAATAAGACCTCCCCGATAATAAGCCCAATTGGTCTTTTGAGCGCATGCAGTAAAATAAGGCCCCTCCCTGAAAATAAGCCCTCCCCAAAAATATTTAAATGCATGCACAGCCGGTCCCCGCCGTTTCCTCTGGCTTCCCCCACGCTTCCCAAAATAATAAGACCGCCTCAAAAATAAGGCCAAGCGCTTATTTCAGGGTTCAAAAAAATATAAGACAGGGTCTTATTTTCGGGGAAACACAGGTATATCTATCCATCTATCCATCCATCCATCTGCATCTGTCTATCATCTACCTATCCTCTCTCTCATCTATTGTCTGTCTGTCTATCCCTATCTCTGTCACACACACACAAGCACACATATCTAACTGTGTGTCTGTGTGTGAGACAGAGACAGACAGACAGACAGATAAATATAAAAAAACATTAGAATGGTGGCATGGTCTCTTGTGATCCCCATTTGCATCCTTCTGGGTGGGGTGGGGGGGCTTCCCCACTGGAGACCCCCGTGATTCACTCCACAAGCCCATTTCTTAGCAATGGAGGGTCTGTCCCCATTCTGAACACTGGGTTGAGCCGAGACTGGAGACTCTCCTTCCTTTTGTCGCCCTGGGTGGGTGGGTGGGTGGGTGGAGGGGGTGGTCTCAGCCACCAGCCATGCAGCTTAGCTCCCTGGCTCGGCCCTTGGCTTGGTGAAGGACCCCCGCAACTTTCCCCACCTTCCTTCCTTCCTTCCTTCCTTAAAAGCAAAGGAGCCAATCTTTTGAAAGCTGCTTTTGCCTGGCCAGTTTCTCCATCTGTCCGTCTGTCCGTCTGTCCTGAGCTGCCCCTCGGCCTTTGCGGGAAGCATTGGCTTTGATCAACACGCTCCTCATCTCCCCCCACCCCCCACCCCCCTCCCCCCTCCCCAGCCTACTTCGTGCAATGGCTGCCAGGCTCTGACGCAGCCCTGGTGTGATTGAGGCCGGGTCCTGGCAAAATCTGCGGCTGCGGCTTAGGTAAAATAGATAAGAACAGAGCTGGAAGGGAGCTTGGAGGTCGTCTAGTCCAACCCCTGCTCAGGCAGGAAGCCCTATATAGCCTTCCAGACCAACGGTTGTCCAATCGCTTCTTTAAAACTGGGCATCTCAACCCTGAGTGATTGGCACCTTGTGGCAGGGAATTCTCCTCTTCCTTCTCTCCTTTTCCTCCTCCTTCTCTTCCTCCTCCCCTCCCTCCCTCCTTCTCCTTCCTCCCTCCCTCCCTCCCTCCCGTTTCCTTCCTTCCTTTACTTTTTCTTTCTGTCTTTCTTTCCTTCCTTCCTCCCTCCCTCCTTCCATGTACTGCTTTCCTTCCTTCCTTCCTTCCTTCCTTCCTTCCTTCCTTCCTTCCTTCCTTCCTTCCTTCCTTCCTTCCTTCCCTCCCTCCCTTTTCCTTTTCCTTCCTCTTTTCCTTCCTTCCTTCCTTCTTTCTTTCCTCCCTCCCTCCCTTTTCCTTCCTCCCTCCCTCCCTTTTCCTTCCTTCCTTCCTTTCTTCCTGTCTGTCTTTCTTTCTTTCCTTCCTTCCCTCCCTCCTCCTTTCCTTCCTTCCTTCCCTCCCTCCCTTTTCCTTTTCCTTCCTCCCTCTTTTCCTTTCTTTTCCTTCCTTCCTTCCTCCCTCCCTTTTCCTTTTCCTTCCTCCCTCTTTTCCTTTCTTTTCCTTCCTTCCTTCCTCCCTCCCTTTTCCTTCCTCCTTCCCTCCCTCCCTCCCTCCCTCCCTCCCTTTTCCTTCCTTTCTTCCTCTCTGGGGTGGGGGGGTCCCCTTCCCTGCCAGCCAAGCCCCAGAGCCCAGGCCTTGAAGGAAGCAACTAGACAAAGCCGCAGCGGCTGAAGAGGCTGGCTCCTGTGCCAGCTCTTGGCAGTTGGCAGAGTCCAGTTGGGGACGCTGGGGATTTTCTCCTCCTTTTTTGTTTTTACGGTCTTTATTTCAATCTAAGCCATGTGGGAGCCGGGCAGCCTCTCAATCGATTTTCCGAAATACATCAACGAGAGCAAGAAACACCGCCCCCCCCCCAGCAGTTCATTCCCCCCAGACACGGAATGGCGGACACCCACGGGGCGTGGGGGGGAGGGGCGGAATGATCAGAGAGTTGGAAGGGACCTTGGAGGTCTTCTAGTCGAACCCCCTGCTCAAGCCGGAGACCCTGTGCCATTTTGGAGAAGACTTGAAAGGGGCGGGAGGGCAGGTCCATTCTGGGTTCCTGAGTTTCCACAGGTGGTCGGCATCCCCTCCCAGTTGGGGGGGGGCAGGAGTCCCTCCCCCCAAAGGCCCTTAACGAGGCCAGGCTTCCCTCTGCTGCTGGGGAGCCCCCTGCAAAACAGGAGGTTGGTCTTTCCGAGCAAGGAAAACGCCAGAGCCCTGGGGGTCCCTTGGCCCCCTCCTGCAGAGTCTCCTGGGGCGTTGAGCCTGTGGGGTAGTGAGGAGGGGTCTCTGATGAAGCGGGCATGTCATTGAGGCCGTTCCCCCCACCCTCTCTTTCTCTCGCAGCCACGGCCTGATGTGGGGAGGCGGCAAGACCCTCAGCTGTGTGAGGCGGCTCTCTTTTCCTCCAGCTCCCGGAGATGCAGGTGGCCTTGGAGAACGGGCAGCAGGTAGGAAGACCCCCCTCCCCCTCCTGGGGCTGCAGCCGGACAGAGGAGAGGGGGGGCCCTCCAAGCTATTTGCCCCACCTGGCGATGCTCGCTGGATCCCCTCTCCTTCTCTGGCTCTGGGGGAGGGGAGCCCAGCTACACCTCAGAAGGTGGGACCAAATTGTAAGGGAAGGGACGGAACTGTAGTTGCAAACACCCCTCCCCCAATTCATGCAGTGCTGACTTCAAAGTTGCAGTGGACCCCCTAAAAGGCACTTATGCCCTTCATGCAAACTTCCCGAGGCAACGGACGGTGTTTTCGCTGGAAACGGTTCGGGTTTTGCTGCTTTACTTCTGGTTTCTGGCCCAAAAAATCTACACCCTCCTATATGGCGAACAGTGGCTTCCCTTAACAACCACAGCATTGAAAAAAGTGACTTGCAAGCAGTCCTTGCACACGCTGTGGTCGTTAAGCGAGTCCCCAGGGTCGTGAAGAAAAAGATCGTACGAACTGTGGCTCGTGACATTTCCTGCTGTCTTACCCAGTGTCAGAAGTCAGAGAGAGAGAGAGAGAGAGATGAAAGAGAGAGAAAGAGAGAGTGATGGAGAGATGGAGAGATAGAGATAGGTGTTGTGGCCCCGTCCTCTGAGCCTATCCCTTTGGAGGAAGGCAGCTCTGAGCAGGAGGAAGAGGAGCCAGCCAGATCTCCCAGCCCTCCCCCTCTGGCACCGGCTCAGGTGCCAGCTGAAAGAGAGCCAAGTAGTGGGGAAACAGGTGCCTCAGATGAGAGTGAGGGAGAGACGTCATTCCTGGACGCACGCCAAAGAAGGCGAGAGAAAAGGGTACTGCAGCTGAGACGTATGAGGAAATGCTGAGTCATTGGATTGGAGTCATGGGATCAATGACTCACTGGACCACACCCAGAAGCATATGTATATAAGACAGTACGGTGGGTTACGAAGTTCGTGACGAACAAAGCTAAACAAACGGAGCAACCTCGTAGTCTTGGAAGCTAGATGAACGGCAAAGCTACGTAGGAGATTTGCTTGTTTGTGTAAACCAATAAAGTCCTTGGCAGACGGTGTGCATATCGCTGCCAAGGTTGAGATAAGAACTGCGGAGTGTGCCAAGTGATTATTAACCCTCGGCTGGCTGTGTTTTTGTGGGTCTCTGAAGGGGGGGGACAGATCATCTTGTTCGTCACCCAAAACTCCATCGTTAACCCACGATGGACCAACAGCTGCAGCAGCAGGTACAGCAGATGCTGGAGGCCAATCAACTTCTGCAACAGCAAGTAGCACAGCTAACTGCACAACTTGCTTTGGGAAATGCTCCTGTAGCAGCTCCACCTGCTCCCCTTCCCCGTCCAAGATGCCCAGTGAACATGCCAGATAAGTTTTCTGGACAGCAGGAAATGTTCCCGGCCTTCTTGGGACAGTGCCAGCTGTACATGGCAATGCGGCCGGAGGATTTTCCGGATGACCGGGTTCGGGTGGCTTTTATTATCAGCTCCCTCTCTGGCACTGCCGCCCGATGGGCCACGCCCCTGTTGCTGCAAGACAGCCCCTTGCTTCTGGACTATCAGGGCTTTTTGCAACACCTGCGTACCATGTTTGAGGACCCCCTCCGGGTGCAGACGGCAGCGAGGCGCATCAAGGACCTTCGCCAAGGCAAGCGCCCCTTGCAGGACTATATTGCGGAGTTCCGATTGCTAGGCCAGGATTCGGCCTGGAATGAGGCGGCGCTGATGGATGCCTTCCAGGACGGCCTCTGCGATGAGATGCAGGACGAGCTGGTTCGGGTGGAGGCGCCACAGACCCTGGACGCGCTGGTGACCCAATGCCTGCGCATCGATGCCCGCCTACAACGGCGACGGCCCCGTAGGGCTCTTCCGGAACCACCCACAGTGCCGGCACCCCCGCGTTTCGTACCAACAGCGCCCCGGACCGTACCGCGTTTGGTGGCGACGGCTGAGGAGCCCATGGAGCTCGGAGCAGCCAGACCTCAACTGACGGCCCAGGAGCGGATGCGGAGACGCCAAGGGGGGTTGTGCCTCTATTGCGGCGAGGCTGGACATTTCGCCGCCTCGTGTCCCCGGAAGCGGAGTGGATCGCTCAAGTTTGTTCCGGAGCCTCGGCGTGACCAGCCGGGAAACGGGTCAGGCCTGGCTTAGGGGAAACTCTGGGTCAGGCAGGTGACCATGCCCCGCCGGAGGCGGCGGCTGTGGACTGTGAGCCCCCTCGGCACCTGATTTTGAACACCCGGGTGTTGTTGGCTAACCGGTCGGAGGGGCTCCAGGCGCACGCGCTGGTGGACTCGGGGGCCACCACGAACTTTATGGACCAGGCCTTTGTGGCCCATTACAAGGTTCCCTTGGTTCCAGTGGACCCTCCGTTGAGGGTCGAAACTATTGATGGGCGGGAACTTGTGGCGGGGCCCATCAACTTTGCTACTCAGCCCTTGCGCCTTGCCATTGGGAACCATGAGGAGGCGATCCAGTTTTATGTGACGGCGGACCTGCACTTCCCCTTGGTCCTGGGGATGGCCTGGCTTCGGGCGCACGACCCTCAGGTGGCGTGGTCGAGAAATGCCATCTCGTTCCCCAGCCTGCAGTGTGTCGACCACCTTCGCCACACCTGTGCCGGCCAGGACGTCGCTGCCCCGAACGTCTCCTTGCCTCCGGAGCTGACATCCTTCGCCGACGTGTTCAGCGAGAAGGAGGCGGATCGCTTGCCCCCGCACCGACCCTACGACTGCGCGGTGGACTTGATGCCCAACGCGCCCCTGCCCTCGGGACGCCTGTACTCCATGTCGGAGCCCGAGCTGGCCGCCTTACGGGACTTTCTGGACAAGAACCTGGCCCGTGGGTTCATCCGGCCTTCGACCTCCCCGCTCTCGGCCCCAGTCCTCTTCGTGAAAAAGAAGACGGGGGACTTGCGCCTGTGTTGCGACTACCGGCGCTTGAATGCCATCACGGTACGGAATCGCTATCCCCTGCCGCTGATTCCGGAGCTGATGGAGAGGTTGCGGGAGGCTTCGATTTTCACCAAGCTCGACCTCCGGGGAGCCTACAACCTGGTGCGGATGCGAGAGGGGGACGAGTGGAAGACGGCATTTGGCACCCGATACGGACACTTTGAATATACCGTCATGCCGTTCGGGTTGACCAACGCCCCCGCGGTCTTCCAGCACTTGATGAACGACGTGTTCCGGGACATGCTGGATCGGTTCGTGGTGATCTACCTGGATGATATTTTGATCTATTCCCGGACCCCGGAGAGTCACCTCCAGCATGTCTGCCAGGTCCTGCAGCGCCTGCGGGAGCACCAGCTCTATGCGAAGTTGGAGAAATGTTACTTCTTCCAGACTTCCATAGAGTTCCTTGGGCACATCATCACCCCCGAGGGCATCGCGATGGACCCACACAAGGTGGCGGCCTTGCGCAGTTGGGAACCCCCGCGTCGGGTGAAGGACGTCCAGCGTCTGTTGGGATTCGCCAACTACTACCGGACCTTCATCCCGGGCTTTGCCACCCTGACCGTGCCGTTGACCCAGCTCCTTCGGAAGAAGGTTCCATTCCAGTGGGGGCCCCCGCAGCAGCAGGCCTTCGAGGTTCTCAAGCAGGCCTTTGTCACGGAGCCGGTCCTGAAGCACCCCGATCCACACCGTCCGTTCGTGGTTGAGACAGACGCGTCCAACGTGGCGATTGGAGCGGTGCTGCTACAGGCTCCGGTGGATGGCGGCACTCTTTTTCCCTGCGCTTACTACTCCCGGAAACTCACTCCTTCCGAGCGCAACTACACCATCTGGGAAAAGGAGTTGCTGGCTATCAAGGCCGCGTTCGAGGCTTGGCGACATCACCTCGAGGGGGCCCGACACCAGGTGGAGGTGCGGACGGACCATCGGAACCTGGAGCACCTCACCACGGCCAGGAATTTGAACCAGCGGCAGATCCGGTGGTCGTTGTTTTTCGCCCGGTTCAACTTCCACGTCACATACATTCCGAGCCACCTCAACCAGAGGGCGGACGCGCTATCCCGTAAACCGGAATACTTTTGCCCCAAGGACTCCCTTTCCCCCCGGACGGTGCTGCCAGCGGACTCCTTGGCCGCGGTCCAGGAACCGGTGGACCTGCGGACTCAGGTGCTGGAAGCGCAGCGACGGGACGACTGGTCGCAGCAGCGGAGAGCGGACGTCGGCCCCGCGTCCCCATGGACCATGGAGGAGGGCTTGCTCAGGCACCGGGGTCGGCTGTACGTGCCCACAAGTCCGCTCCGAGCCCTCGTCATGAACCAGTGCCATGACAACCCCGCGGCGGGGCACTTCGGCTTCTTTAAGACCTTGAACCTAGTGACACGGACTTTTTGGTGGCCTCGGGTACGGCACGATGTGCACGCCTACGTGACATCCTGTGTGCCATGCCGACAGGCCAAAGCCGCGTCCGGCCCCCCTCCTGGACTCCTCCAGCCGCTGCCAACACCGGAGAGACCATGGGGAGCCATCTCCATGGACTTCCTGACTGACCTGCCCCTGTCCGCTACATTCACGACCGTCCTCGTGGTGGTGGATGCGCTCACGAAGATGGCACATTTCATCCCGTGCCGCGGCCTGCCCTCGGCTCGTACCACGGCTCGCCTGTTCCTGCAACACATCTTCCGCCTCCACGGCCTGCCGGACCGGGTGGTTTCGGATCGCGGGGCCCAGTTCACGGCCCGCTTCTGGAAAAGCCTGATGGCTGCGCTGGAGGTGCAGGTGTGCCTGTCGTCGTCACACCATCCGGAGACTGACGGGGGCACGGAGAAGGTCATTGGCATACTGGAGCAGTACCTCCGCTGTTTTGTCAACCAACAGCAGGACAACTGGGCCGAGTACCTTCCCCTGGCGGAGTTCGCTTTTAACAACTCCCAACATACCTCCACCCAGATGACACCGTTCCATGCCAACGTCGGGTACCATCCACGGTTTTTTCCGTTGACCATCATGGACTCCCCTGTTCCTGAGACCCGGGACTTCCTCTCGGAGCTGCAGGCGGTGCAGCAACTGGTGCGGCGACAGCTGATCCGGGCGAAAGAGGACTATAAACGGTTCGCCGATCGCGGCCGCCGGGCGACGCCACCGCTGGAAGTTGGAGATCGGGTTTGGCTGTCCACGAAACACCTCCCCACGGACCAGCCGGTGAGGAAACTGGCCCACCGCTTTATCGGTCCCTTCCCCATCGAGGCGGTCATCAACCCGGTGGCCTATCGGTTGACTCTACCCCGCTCCATGCGGCTCCACCCCGTTTTTCATCGGTCCCTCCTGGTCCCTGAGACTCCCACTAGCCGTCTCCGCCGCCCGCCGCCGCCTGCCCCCCCAGCCGCAGCCGACGAGGACGACGCCTCGACGTATGAGGTGGACAGTATTCGGGACTCCCGTTGGCTGAAGGGGCGCTTCCAATACCTCATCGCTTGGAAAGGGTACAGGGCCGAGGATTTCACCTGGGTGGACGCATCTGCCGTTCAGGCCCCTGACCTGGTGCGGGCTTTCCACGAACAGTTCCCGTCCCGACCCCATCCCGACCGTCAGACCCGGGGGAAGGGCCCTGCGGTGGGGGATAGTGTTGTGGCCCCGTCCTCTGAGCCTATCCCTTTGGAGGAAGGCAGCTCTGAGCAGGAGGAAGAGGAGCCAGCCAGATCTCCCAGCCCTCCCCCTCTGGCACCGGCTCAGGTGCCAGCTGAAAGAGAGCCAAGTAGTGGGGAAACAGGTGCCTCAGATGAGAGTGAGGGAGAGACGTCATTCCTGGACGCACGCCAAAGAAGGCGAGAGAAAAGGGTACTGCAGCTGAGACGTATGAGGAAATGCTGAGTCATTGGATTGGAGTCATGGGATCAATGACTCACTGGACCACACCCAGAAGCATATGTATATAAGACAGTACGGTGGGTTACGAAGTTCGTGACGAACAAAGCTAAACAAACGGAGCAACCTCGTAGTCTTGGAAGCTAGATGAACGGCAAAGCTACGTAGGAGATTTGCTTGTTTGTGTAAACCAATAAAGTCCTTGGCAGACGGTGTGCATATCGCTGCCAAGGTTGAGATAAGAACTGCGGAGTGTGCCAAGTGATTATTAACCCTCGGCTGGCTGTGTTTTTGTGGGTCTCTGAAGGGGGGGGACAGATCATCAGGTAGCTAGATAGATATAGAGAGATATGATGGATAGAGGTAGGTAGATGATAGATAGAACGAGAGAAAAAGTGATAGTCAATAGATAGAGATATACAGAGATCGAGGTAGGTAGGTAGGTAACTAAGTTTTAGATAGAGAGATAGAGAGAGATATGGATGATACATGACAGAGATAAATAGATGACAGATAAAGTAGATTAGATAAGTAGGCCGGTAGGTCGGAAGGTAGATGGAAAGATAGACAGATGATAGGGATAGACAGACAGACAGACACAGGTATAGAGATAGATAGATGAAATGATAGATAAAGTAGATTAGATAGATATTAGATATAGTTAGATAGATGATAGAAAGAGCGAGATGGATGTTAGATGACAGAGATAAATAGATGATAGATAAGGTAGATTAGGTAGGTAGGTAGGTAGATAGATAGATAGATATAGATGATAGATGATAGATGATAGATAGATAGATAATAAATAAATAGATGGATAGAGATAGAGAGAGAGAGAGAGAGAGAGAGAGAGAGATGATAGATAGGGTAAATTAGATAAATATTAGATAGATATTAGCTGATAGCTGATAGATAGATAAATAGATAGATAGACAGACAGACAGACAGATAGATAGATAGACAGATAGGGTAAATTAAATATTAGATAGATATTCGCTGATAGCTGATAAATAGATAGATAAATAGATAGACAGACAGACAGACAGACAGACAGGCAGACAGATAGATAGATAGATAGATAGATAGGTGACAGATAGGGTAAATTAGATAAATATTAGATAGATATTAGCTGATAGCTGATAAATAGATAGACAGACAGACAGACAGACAGACAGACAGACAGACAGACAGACAGATAGATAGACAGACAGACAGACAGATAGATAGATAGATAGATGGTAGAGAGAGAGAATCTTGATAAAGAGGGAAGTGTGGGGGTCCTTCTCTTTCCAACAATTGTGCAGCTGGCTGAGCAGCCGCAGACCCCAACCCTGCAGAGTTCCCCCTTTGGCATCCGCTCTGCTCATCAGAGGTCAAACGGGGGGGATGTCTCACCCCTCTGCTTCTTTTCCAGGTGCCCAAAGCCCACCGCTGTAGCCCGGCCAGCCCACTCCTGCTGCCCACCGTGGCCTAGCTCGTCCATCTGCGAGAGACTTTCCTGGGTGCCCCCCACCCCTTGCTGGAAGATGGGGGCTGCTTAACCGGCCAGGTTCCACCATTGCTGACGCCTTCTCTCTACACCCGGCCCCTCCTGGTGGTGGGTTCCTGGCGCTGCCGTGATGGATGACGCCTCAACCCTGGATTATGAACTGCTGTCTCCTGGGCAGGCGGAGTCCGTCCCAGGGCCGCCGGGCATGGACGCAGAGCAGAAAACCGTCTTTGCCTTCGTCATTTTTCTGCTCATCTTCCTCGTGATGCTCATGGTGCGATGCTTCCGCATCTTGCTGGACCCTTACAGCCGCATGCCGGCCTCATCCTGGACTGACCACAAGGAGGGGCTGGAGCGCGGCCAGTTCGATTACGCTCTGGTCTAGCTGGGGCCCCGGGCCCTGGGCAGGGGCCCTTCCCCTTGAGCTGCTGCTGCTCCTCCTGCCAAGGAAAGGGGCTGAGTTTGGGGGTCCTCTGCTCTGTTGTGTTTCTCTGTGAGGTGTCTGTTTGTGGGGGGGGGACGGCGCGGGATCCCCCAATCTTTGCTGTGGCTTTTCGGTGTTTCTTTGTGTCGTAGAGATGGGGGTGGGTGGGGGCCAGAAGGAAAAGAGGAAATGGGGTTTGCAGGCCTATCGGGGAGGCTTTGCAAATGGGGACCTTGTTCACTGTGGCAAAAATCCAGGAATTTGCCCTCTGCCAGCTTCCCCCCCCCCCAAAAGAATCCAGGGGGCCAAGGGGTGAGCAAGCATCCCTAAGCCCCTGCCTTACGCTGGCTAGTTAAAAAAAAGATTTTTTTTTTCACCCAGTGGCCAAAAGAAAACCCCTCACCTCATCTGCAAATTCACGCGGAGGCCTTAAATCGCCACGCGGCCTCTTAAAAGACCCTTTTCCGGCCAGCTGGCCTACTTTGCAGGGCTGTTGGGAACGTCCCTGACTGAAAATGCCAGCAGGTGACGGAATACCTGGTTTTAGAAACAGCCTTCTCGATCTGGGAGAGAAGGGTTGAGGGGGGGGCGGGGAGGTCAGCCATTTGGTGGACTAACATGCCCCTTGATTCCCAGCCGTGGGGGGTCCAGGACGATGGTGTGTGTTTGTTTACCGTCCAAACCAAAACGCTCCCTTCCTTTTTTTCTTTTTTGCAAGCAATTTTTTTTTTGGCATTGAAGGGTTCTCTGTGGGTCAGTGTTTGGTGTGTGTGTATGTGTGTGCATTTGTATATGTGTGTGTGATGACTAAGTGTGATCTCTCGAGAGTCTTTGTGTCATTCCGATAACAAACGGAGCTGGGATTATCCTGGCAGGCGCTCTGTGGCCCGTTAACGATTCATTAATAATGTGGATTAGGAGTAATAATGACGAGAAAGAGAATTTAATCAAGGGATTGATGCTTTCGGGGACCAAAAGTGGGGATTAAAAAGCAGCTTTAGTGGTGTTAAGCCAATAATTGTCAACCTCGGCCATTTTAAGATGGCGGGACTTCAACTCCCAGAATTCCCCAGCCAGCTATGCTGGCTGGGGAATTCTGGGAGTTGAAGTCCAGCCATCTTAAAATGGCACTAAGGTTCAGAAATAATGTTTTAACCAAGGGGGGGGCGGGTGTCCATTTTTTGGCACTGGGGAGGGATTAGCAAAGATTAAAGCTGTGGGGTGTGTGTGTTGAATAACGAATAATAAGGAACAGCAAATTCATAATTATGTTTAAAAAGAAAAAGAGCAAAGGGTCATAATCATTATTATCTGTGTCCTGTTTTTAAAGGGAGGGTTTTAACCCATTTCTTGCTGCAATGGTCCTGACGTGTCTGTGTGTCGTCCCCCCGGGGAGGTTCTTGGGTGAGGGTCTTTTCTCTGGGACCCCCCCATCCCAAGTGGTTGCGAGGCCAATGCTCAGACTTCGCTTTGGTAGATGCAGAAAGAAAGAAAAAAGGGTAGGGGGGATAGAGTGCCTCTGTATATGGAGGTTCTCCCTCGGGGGAGGGGGGAATGGATGGATTCTGGAGCATCTGCTCCACCATAAGCCTCTTCCTCCCCCCCCCAAATAATGGGGTTCAGGAGGAGAGGGTCGGCCCAGCCAGTGGCCTTTTTCCAAAGATAAATCGGTGTGGCCCCCCCAATTTCCTGTCCCCCATCTAAAACTCTGCAAAAAACACAACCAAGCCTTGAACCCTCGGGGAGCTGCCGTCCAGGTGCCTGTGGAGGATGGGAGTTGTAGTCCAGCTCCTCCAGAGAGCGCCACGATGAAGCTGTTGGAGTCTGCAGAGTAGTCCAGTCAAGTTGGGGAGGCCGCGCTGCTATAAAATTATCTTGGTTTGCAACCATGAGGACTGGAGCCTTGATGCTAGAACTGGGCTCCCTGCGGTTGTCCTACAGCGCAAGGCCTGCGGAGGCTGGATGCCATCTTGGGAGATCAGGGAGGCAGAGGGAGGAGGCCATGCTGGTCAGTTTGGGGGAGGGGAGGAGAAGAAATAGGGCATTCCCGCCCTGAATGGTTGACAGCTTTTGGCAGGGAGTTCCGCTGGCACCCTCCCTTTAGAAATGAGCTGGAACAATAGCCTGGCCTTTGGGGGAGAGGCCGGGCTGAGCCACCGGGCTTAGGGTGGGGGTGGGGGTCTCCTTTGTGTCATCCTGTCTGTAAGAGCCTCCCACCCTCCGGGGTGTGTGTGTCCCCAAAATAAAGCTGCCTTTAGTTGCTAAAATCGGTCTCTGCCTCTTGCTGTCCAGAAATGGCACCATATCAGATGCTGATCAGTCCTTTTGGTCTATTGGGGTCAGGGGTGGGATTCAGCCGGTTTGAGTGAATTGGATCTTAATTTTAATTTGATTCACAAAAAAATGGTTGCAAGGACTGACTGACCCCACCCAGGAGTCTCTGTGCAGCCTGTTAAGGGTTTTTAAGAATTGCTTCTCCTGGATGGGAAAGGGTGCTTTGTCAGTTGACTGAGCACAGGAGTCTCTTGTCTATGGGAATTCTTCAATCATCCAGGTAATGGTTATCCCAAAGATGCTTTTTTTTCCTGGAGCTCCGGGGTGAAAGCCGACATTTCAGTTGTTTTGGGGGTCCACAGTGGACCATAGCTGTCCTGTAGGGACAGTGAAAAAAGGGGGCACAGGCTGGTGTGGACAGGGAAGTCGCAAATTCCCTTAGTGCCGGCGAAGAGCCTTCAACTCTGCAGCTGGGAAGACAGCCATTGAGAACTATCACAAAGCTGGGGCAGCCACGCATGAAGAAAAGGAAAGAAACAAGGCACATCGTCTGGATGAGAAGGAAATTTCTGTCTTGGAAACAAGACTCCTCGTTTAGCATACTCCCTGAACTTTAAAAAAAGTGCAGGGTCCAGTCGGAGACTCGGGGAGGGCAAAAAATGGGCCTATCGGAAGTCCGGAAACGGGCCTGTTTTCACCCTCCTGTAGGCTCGAGAAAAGCCTCTGGAGTCTGGGGAGGGTGAAAACACCTCCCCGCCCTCGGTGGTACAGGAGGCCGAGTAGGCCACGCCCGCCATGGCCACGCCCACCCACCCACGTGCAGAGAACCGGTTGCTAAAATTTCTGTATCCACCTGTTGCATAGTAAGCCAAGCTGCCCGCCGTTTCCCCCTAGTGGAGGGCAGGGAAAGTTCAAACGTGTTCTGATTGGTTGCTGCCGTTGACAGCTTGTATAAAAGGAGCTGTCAAACGCGGGAACGTCGTTGTCATGTAGTGACAGTGCTGAATAAAGTTACCGCTGCGTGTTGCTCTCGCCTCAGTCATTGCCGGTCACAATTCTGAGTATTTATCCCCACCCCTGTTATCACACATAATACACAGAAATGTATTATTCCCACATAAACGTATTATTCAGACATTGGAAAGCCCTTGCGGGTACATAAAAACATAAATATTATTGTTTTGTTGTTATTGTTAATTTACTATTGTTTGAATGGTGCGGTTGGCCTACAGGGGGAGCTCTCTCCTCATAATCAAGAGGCGGTGAGTTCTATCCTAGGGAGAGGCAGGTATTTCTCTCATTGGACACGATGAGAATATATCTGCTGAACCAAACTCCGCACTGGCAACAGGAAAGGTGTCCGGCCATTAAAACACTCTGCTAGTTCCATTCAGTTGCCCAGACTCCACCCCACAGCGGATTACGGGGCTGTTAAAAGATTATTATTATGAAGTTTAATTGCTGCTTTCTCAAAATTGTACACTTTGGGAAATGTTTCTTTTTGACCCATCCTTTCATCCTCACTGTGTGTCCAGTTGTTCTGCTACAGCTCTGGTAGTCCTCGAATTACAACCGTAGTGGAGCCTGCCCGTCATGCTCACAAACTACGACAGTCATAAAACTGGTCTTTCACACTCACCTGATTTCACAATCTATCTTGCAGGGAATCACTAAGGGAATTACTCGCCATTAAGCGAATCCCAGGGTCGCTAAGCAAACCAATGTTTTGCTGGGGGGGGCAGCGAGGCGACAGACAGTTCTCAACCTGTAACCCTCAATGGCCGTAAAGAAGAAGCGACTTACAATCGATCCTCATATTTACGACCGGCAGTCATAGGGATTAGCGTCACTTTCGCAGCCAGCTTCCAAATGGGGGAAGACAGATTGGCGTAACGAAACCCGTGATTCGCTTAACAACCATAGCCAAGAAAAAAAAGCCATAAAGTGTGGTGTGGCTCGCTTAACGTCCATTGCTAAACAAGGTGGTTATGAAGCAAGATAAGCATTTTGCTTAATGATGGACTTTCCTATCTCACTTGGGGTCCTAAATTGACAACACTGGGAGCGCAACGCAAACACAGGTGACCCTCAACGTACGACCGCAATGGAGCCTGAAATTTGTGTTGCTAAGTGAAACCTTTCCTCAAATGGATTTTGCCCCATGTGACGACCTTTCTTGCCAACGTCGTTAACTGAAGCACTGCACTTGGCGCGTGAGTAAACCTGTTTGCGAAGTGAATCTGGCTTGTTTTCCTCGTCGAAAGGTCGGCCGAGGGGGATTGTGTGACACACAATTTGCAGCGACGGCCGTTAAAAGCGCAAGAGACAGTCGTGCGTCGCTCTTTTTCAGGGACGTTGTAACTTTGAACGGTCCCTCAATGGCCTGTTTTTAAGTCGAGGATTACCTGTGCAGAATTGCGTGCTTAAATGAACGTGTGTGTGTGTTTGTGTGAAGCCAGCCTCCCTCCGATAAACCACAGGAACCTCGCCAGATTTAATCCAAAATAACTTTATTGTCGCTCGTGATAGAAAAAGGGGCAAAAGGCCACCAGGGTCCTGGTTCTCGGTCCCGTCTGTGGCCGACCCTCCCCACAAATGGACCCCACGAGGAATGGTGGACGGAGGGCGCCTCCTAGCGGCTCCACGCCCCGACAAATTGGCGAGGGGGGAGGAGAAATTCATGGGGCGCACCCATTATCTTGGCTACTTGGTTAATCATCATTATTGTCACCGCCACTATTAATACAAGAGAAAGGACCAGCGTGTGAGAAGAGAAATCTAAGCCAGCCGAGGACCTGGGGAGGGGGCTCCCTCTGCTCTCCCCCGCTCCTCACTCAATGAGGATCAACTGGGACAGGACACCCAGGTCCATCCATCCCTACCTTGGATATTTGGAGGGGGGGAGGAAGAGGGCTGGCTAGCATTGATTTCTAGCCATCTTCATAAAACTCCCACCCCCCAATAAAAATGGCCTGAGATTTGCGGGGGTGGGAGGTGGGCTGAGTACAGCTCCCCAAAGGAGGAGACCTAAGTCATATTTGGCATGAGACGGGAAGGCTGTACCCAAGCGTAAAAAAAGGCATCCCCTTCGGGAGAATGGGAAGAGGGCCTCTTGAGGTCATCCAGCTCAGCCCCCTCCTCATTGCATTTGTGGCTTAAAAAAGAAAAAAGAAAATGCAAGATGGCAGTCCTGGGTGCCATCCACTGATGGAAGTTCTTTGGACAATTTGCACTCTTCGGTCCCTCCGTCTAAGAAAGCGACCGGCCTTCCTTGCAAGGTTGTTGTTTCCTTGGGTCCTTCTTTTCTTCGACGGAGCCAGAAAGTTGGACTTCCTCGCTTCGCTTCCCGTATCCTCTCCTTTTGCGGCCTTTAGGATACCCTCTGACTTCAGCACTGGGGAGCTCAAGGGGTCCCCCACTGAACGACCGTTCGAAGTTACGACGACCCCGAAAAAAGGGACTCGTGGCCGTTTTTCACACTTTACGACCCTGCGGTCACTATTTGCAACCTTCTGAGTTCGGCTTCTGACACACTTAGGGCTCGCAAGTGAGCCTCAAATTTCCACTGCTACCTAAGACAGTAGAAGCCTCCTTTTACACCTTTCTTGTCATTGTCGTTAAGCGAATCACCGCAGTTGTTAACTTAGCAAGATGGCTGCTAAGTGAATCTGGCTTCCCCGTTGAGTGGGCACGCCAGGAGGCTGTCCCCGAGGAAAGCTGCAGGAGTTATTAAGTATGAAAATCGGCCGTTAAGTCACTTTTTTCCAGGGCCGTTGTAAATTTCAACAGTCACTAAACGAGACGGAACAAAGGTTGGAAAACGAAGTGCCTCCGTTGGGAATGGGGTTTAATCCCTGTTGGTTTGTGGTTGTTCGCCAATTCACACCCCTCTTTTACTGGGGGGGGGGAGATTATTTGGTGGGGGGTTAGTGATCTTTTATCTCTATTAAAACGATAGCTGCATTTCCACTCCATTTCTCTGGAAAACAGAAATGTCCTCCCCCCCGCCCCCCGCAAAAGCGATGCAAAACAAAGATGCTGCGACTCCTCGATTTATGACCACATTGGAGCCACAAAATTTCCGCTGCTAAGCAGGACGTTGGTTAAGTGAGCCTTGTCCCGTTTTATGGCCTTTCTTGTTGCTGTCATTAAGCAGACTGTCGCAAAAGGGAATCACGTGACCCTGGGACCCTGCCACCATCATAAATATGAGTCAGTCGCCAATTTTGATCACGTGGCCAGAGGGATGCTGCAACAGTCATAAGTGGGAAAATTGGCAGTAAGTTTTTCAGTTTTTCCACTTTTTTTCAAGGCCGGGCTAACTTGGAACGGTCACTCAATGAACTGCCGTAAGTGGAGGACTATCTGTGTTTCCGGTTTGGGATGCTTCTGGCGATGCAGCTGGACTACAGAGCCCATTTTTGCTCTGGGGCTGCTGCTGAGGGAGGCTGGGAGGAAAATTCCCACGCCAGAACGGTGAGTGGGCAGCTTGGTGGAGGCGGACAAAATTTCCATGGGGATAGCTGAGCTACTTGTGACTCAGCCGCTTCGCTTCCCGGATTGTGTTTCTTCTGCATCACAACGAGGCTCCACACACAGGAGAGCCTGCCAGGGTTGCCTGAGTTCACACAACAGGTAGGCAAAAAACCAAGCCATCTTTTTTTCCCCCAAAGCCCCTGAGGGCCGGACAAGAAACAACGGATGGAAATTAATCCAGGAGAGAAACAATCTGGAATTAAGGAGAAACTTCCTAAGAGTGAGGACAATTCACCAGCGGAACTGCTTGCCACCAGAAGTTGGGGCTGCTCCATCACTGGAGGTTTTTAAGAAGAGACTGGACAGCCAAATGTCTGAAATGGTATTGAGTAGGAGGCTGGACTCCTCCGAGGTCCCTTCTACCTCTATTCTGATTCTGATTTTCTATGTCTTGTGAACCCAGTTTCCAAGTGACACAACTGGGGAACGGTTGCAGGAACTGGGTGTGTCTAGTTTAGTGAAGAGAAGGACTAGGGGAGACATGATAACATCTTCCAGTATCTCAGGGGCTGCCCCAAAGAAGAGGGAGTCAAGCTCTTCTCCAAAGCCTCGGAGGGCAGGACAAGAAGCAATGGATGGAAACGAATCAAGCAGAGAAACAATCTAGAACTAAGGAGGAATTTCCTGACAGTGAGAACAATTAATCAGTGGAACTCCTTGCCTCCAGAAGTTGTGACTGCTCCAACACTGGAGATTTTTAAGAAGAGGCTGGACAGCCAACTTGTCTGAAATGGTTTAGGGACTTCTGCTCAAGTAGGGACGGCTGGATTAGATGACCTCCAAGGTCAACATCTTCATCAATGACTTGGACGAGGGAATAGACGGGGAACTCATCAAATTTGCAGATGACACCAAGCTGGCAGGGATAGCCAACACTCCGGAAGATAGGCTCAAGAGACAGAAGGCTCTGGACGGACTTGAACAGTGGGCATTATCTAACAAAATGAAATTCAATGGTGAAAAAAGGAAGGCTCTACATTTAGGGAAGAAAAACCGAATGCACAGGGACAGTACAGGTGGGACCTTGCTCAATAGTAGTAACTGTGAGAGGGGTCTTGGAGTCCTAGGGGACAACCATCTAAATATGAGCCAGCTGCTGCCAAAAAAGCCAACACAGTTCTGGGCTGCATCGACAGAGGGATAGAATCAAGATCACGGGAAGGGTTAATACTACTTTACGATGCTTTGGGAAGGCCACACTTGGAATACGGCATCCAGTTTTGGTCCCCACGATGTAAAAAAGATGTGGAGACTCTAGAAAGAGTGCAGAGAAGAGCAACAAAGAGGATTAGGGGACTGGAGGCTAAAACATACAAAGAGCTGGAACTGGGTATGTCTAGTTTGATGGAAAGAAGGACTAGGGGAGACATGATAGCATCTTCCAGTATCTCAGGGGCTGCCCCAAAGAAGAGGGAGTCAAGCTCTTCTCCAAAGCACCTGAGGGCAGGACAAGAAGCAACGGATGGAAACTAATCAAGGAGAGAAGCAATTTAGAACGAAGGAGAAATTTCCTGACAGTGAGAACAATTAATAAGTGGAACAATTTGCCTGCAGAAGTTGTGAAGGCTCCAACACTGGAAGTTTTTAAGAAGAGATTGGATAACCATTTGTCTGAAGTGGTGTAGGGTTTCCTGTCTGGGCAGGGGGCTGGACTAGAAGACCTCCAAGGCCCCTTCCAACTCTTGACTGTTATTCCGTCTTCCTCCAGAGCAAGATGGTTGACCTGCCTTCTGGGGGAAGCTGAGTGTGTCCTCACTTCAGAGGCCTTGGGGTGGATTGACGGAGATAATAAAGCACTTGGGCTCCCCTGAACAGAGCAAAGAAAGGCAAACTAAGGGAATGCTGGCTAAAACTTGGCAGGGTTAAAATGGAGCTGGAAACCAGGGTTAGGTTTTTCAAGTATTTTTGCCAGCATAGCAGACCAATTCCCACCCTGGGCTGCTTGCCTCTCCCCCCCCCCCAACTCCAGGCAAAGTTATCCCCCCTCCCCTTTTGAATAAGAGCATTTGTTCCTTTGGAATGCGAAGAGACAATTGTTCCACTTCAATGTTCAAGGCACATCTCTGCCGCTCGGTTAGCGGCGTCCAAACTTGGCAGGGGCGTAAAACAGAGCAGGCATCGACTAGCCCTGCAGAGGTCCCTTATCAACCCTGCTGGCTGTGCTGGCCAGGGATTCCCAGGGGTGGGGGCGGGGGGTTGAAACACAGACGCCTGCAGGGAAGGGGGTCAAAAAAGTCAAAATGGCGACCGCACGAGTGAAGCCTCTTTGGTAACACGCTGCAGGTGCAAACAGGCACGCTCACCGGTGCCATCTTAGCGGGCCCCGGGCACAGGATGGCAGGCTCCTCTGCCCCAGAGGACAACGAAGAGTGCCTGCCCATCCTGGGTTCAAGGCACGGGGTGCCTCCCGCCGAAGAGGGAATGCAGGGGAGGCGTTTTTGCACAGAAATGGTTCTTCTTTGGTTCGGCCTCGGGATGCCAAACTTCCACGGCAACTGTGTTGTGCCGGTCCACTCGCTATAGTGCGTGTCAGCTGCGAAAGCGAGGGGATTTAAAAAGGGGAGGGGGGAGCACAAGGGCTGGGCGGAGGTCAGCGGGAGGGCTGTGGTCTGGATCCAGGGCTGCCCGCCTCCTTCGAGACCCCAGGTGGCGGAGGGCGGATGCTGGAAGAGTTGAGGGCTTGCCTTCGGGGCAGGGGGGGTCAAAACGGAGCGTGGTACAGCCTGGGCCTGGGTCTGGGGTCTCTGAGGGGGCGTTAAAAGAGGCGAAGCTGCAGCTTCATCTTCAGGGCTTGGCCCAACTCTCCGGCCACGGAGTCGAGTTCCTTGCCGGCCTCCAGTTTCGGTAGTTCTCGAACGCGGGACAGGGGCACGCTGACGATCTCCAGCAGGTAGGTCCCGGGGGCGGCTGGCTTGCGGCCCACGTGCAGGTAGCTCAGGCCCTCTTTCTGTTGGATGTGGAAGTGGCCGTCCCGATTGCCTTGCGCTATCACGTAGCGGATGTGGTTCTCCAAGGGCTCCACGGCGGGAAGAAGCTCCAGGATGTGGGACTTCCGGCCCAGATCCGAAAGGTTCAAGGCGAAAACTAAAGGCGCCTCCACATCGATGCTGGCCAAGCTGAGTCCCGGATCCTATCGAAGGCAAAAAGGAGAGATGGTCAGATGGTCAAGGGTTTTTTTTTAGCAAGGCTGGGTGGTGCTGGGAAGTGAGGAGTGGGGTACCCTGAGGCTCCGTCTTGGGCCTTCAACATCTTCATAAATGACTCAGGTGAGGGAATAGAAGGGAAACATGTCACATCTGCAAATGATACGAAGCTGGCAGGAGTAGCCCACACCCCCGGAGACGAGCTCAGGATCCAAAAACATCTGGGCAGACTTGAGCAATGGACAGGGAGAACAATCCGCCTGTGGAAAGGAAGTTGCCCTCAGAAGTTGTGGGAACTTCATCACTGGAGGCTTTCAAGAAGCGATTGGACTGCCATCTGTCAGAAATGGTGTAGGGCAGAGATGGCTAATCTTTTTGCCATCGTGTGCCAAAAGTGGGGAGGAGCATAGAGGGGAAACACACATCCATAATTCTATACGCCCCGCCCCCCTCCCTCATGCTCCCCTTGCTTTTGGTACATGATGGCATGGTGCCTCAGTAGGCCCATTTTTCCAGAGCCTTTCTAGGAGCCTGGGTGTTGTGGCTCCGTTGCCTGAGCCTGCGTCATCAGCAGGGGAGGACTCTGAGAGTGAGGGAGAGGAGTTGGCAAGGCCTCCTTCTCCAGGACTCTCCTCTCTGGCAATGCCTCCGGAGGACACCGAAGGGCAGGAGATAGGCCCAGAGCCAAGCTCGGCCCCGCAGCCACAGGAAGACATTGACGAGGGGAGCGAGTTTTGGTTGGACCCTCGCCAGCGTCGGAGAGACAGGAGAGCCCAGCAGAGGAAAAGGCGTGGTCGTGATTAGCTGGTGGACCACGCCTTCTACCAGACTATATAAGAGAGGGATTTGCAGTATGGCAAAGTGAAGTAAAGTATAGTAAAGCCATTTAAAGTAAAATAAAGATGACTAAAGGAAGGGGGGGCTCCCCCTTGAGCCAGCTGAAGAATAAAGCTGAGATGATGCAATTGTCTGGATTGGCAGAAGGGGACTTAAAAGAACTTATAACAACTCCTTTATTGAGTGTAGTTGACAAAATTAAAAACTCACAGAAGAATCTTGTGGATTTGATTGCTGGAAAGCATGACCAATTAAGTCAAACTATTGTTAAAGTAATTTCAGACCTTTCAAATGTGGTGATTGAAATGGAGGAGAAAGTAACTGAAATTAGCAGTAAATTTGGCTCCCAGATTCAAGAAATACAAGAAAGGTTTGTGAAAGCGGAGATTTGTAATCAGACTATACAGAATGATATTATCATGCTTCAAATTAAAAATATGGCCTCAGCAATCAGAGTAAGAGGTATTAAAGAAAACCAGAGAGATTTAAAAGCAACTACTGCAAAGGTTTTTGCTAAACTACTAGAGCTTGAGGATGAGATAATTCTTGGTTGTATAGAGAAAGTTTACAGAGTCAACTCACGAGTAACCAAACAAAGGAATTTACCCAGAGATGTTGTTGTTTACTTTACTGATAAAAGGTTGAGAGATGACATTTTACAAAGGTCCTATTCTGCCAAAGCGCAAGTAGAAGGTGAGCAAATTAATATCTTTAAAGAGTTACCACCGAAGGTTCTAAAGAAAAGGAAAGAATTTGCTTTCTTAACTAAAGAATTGAAGAAAAGTAATATCCCATTTAGATGGGATTTACCAGTTGGCATAATTTTTAGATATCATGGCGTGAGATATTGTTTGAATACTATTGAAAAAGCGGAACATTTTTATAAAAATACTTTTAAGGGAGCTTCGGAAGATCTCAAGAATAAGAAACAAGAAAGAGAGCTTGTAAAAGGTAAACAGAAGGATGAGACTCAAAGAATGAATCAAAGAATGTTAAAAGTACAAGGAGTGCAATCTGGTTTCTCGGAGGATCTTACTATGGACCTTTCAGATGGGAAAATAGACCATACCAGTGAACCTAGACTAGGAGCACCGGACCTTGAACTGCTGGAGCAAGATTTAAAAAATATTATAATTCAAGATGATCAGCAGCAGAGGTCCAACGCTCCGCAAGAAAAGGATGGTGATATCGAGCAGCAGGAACCAGATTCTAATGAGGAAATTCGAGAGGTAACTAATGAGTGTCGTAAAGTCCTTCATCAGATGCAGCTGTTATCAGAAAGCTTGGACAATCTTGGAAACTGGTTATAAAATTCCTAAAGTTTATATGGATTTGGATTTATGGATTATAAAGTCTTCATCCTGACTTGGAGTTTCTTTTTTTATTTTGAATTGGATTTAACATTTTGAGCAAGTTTAACAGAGGGCTGCAATGGTAGCAGCGTTCTGTGATTATCCTATCATAGTTTTTTTTTGGAACTTATCATCCAAGAGGAAATGAGAATATCTAACAACCAGAAGGAGTGAAAGGGTGGCAGGATTTGAAACAGCTTTATAAGAACATTTGGGAATGCAGTTGCTAGGATTTTTTTCTTTTTTTTTTCTTTTTTTTTTGTCATAAAGGTTTGGCGGAGCTGCATTGGGTTTCTTCTTGTTGTAATAGAATACGTTAGTTTGAATGTTTCTACCTAGAGGAGTGAATATCTTCGTGGTTGGATGTTACCTATATAGTAGCAGCGTTTTGTGATTACCCTATCATAGTTTTTTTTTGGAATTTATCATCCAAGAGGAAAGAATGGAAATGAAAATGTCTTACAACCAAGAGTGAATGACAAAGGGTGGCAGGATTTGAAACAGTTTTTATAAGAACATCTGGGAATGCAGTCTCTAGGATTTTTTTTTCTTTTTTCTTGATTTTTTTTTGCTCCTAAGGTTTGGTGGAGCTGCATTGGGTTTTTTCTTGTTGAAATAGAATACGTTTGTTTGAATGATTCTACCTAGAGGAGTGAATATTTCCTTGGTTGGATGTTATCTATATAAAGTCACACGGGGGGTTTATGCGAAATGTTTTGTTTTACTGATGGGGGCAGATAGAAGATGAAGAGTATTGGAATTGGATACAGGTGAAGAAAGAAGATCTAACTTCAATCAGGAAGAAGAGAAGATTGTAATTCGAGTTATGGAAAATTATAATAATATACCGTATTTTCCGGCGTATAAGACGACTGGGCGTATAAGACGACCCTCCTCAGAGCCATTTAAGGCTCGTCAGAGCCTTATGGGCTGGTCTGCCTGGTTACAGGAGAATGAGACCCGGCGTATAAGACGACCCCCGACTTTTGAGAAGATTTTTGTGTGTTAGAAAGTAGTCTTATACGCAGGAAAATACAGTATGTATAATTATATTATTTTGTATACTTTATTTTTTTTCTTCGAAAGGGGGATTTTTTTGGGTTTTTGAATTAGGGGGAGCAGTTCGGATTAAAATATGTGGCATTATTTAATATGAATAAGTAAGTTATATAATTTTGGAGTGATCGAGTATGGTGTATGATTAGTAATGTTAGTAATGTTTCTTTTATTTTTCTTTTTTTTCTGTCTTTAAACTGGGTTAAATATTATAATGGCTTTTTTTCTGGTGTTTTTCTTAATACAATACTGTTAAGCTTAGACAAATATCTATGCTTATGGGTTTTTCATTGTATTATTTTATTTTATTTTATTTTATTTTATTTTATTATTCTTTTCTTTCTTTCTTTCCTCTTCCTCTTAACTTAGAACTGAATATATAATAGTATTTGTTTTTCTTGTTGTTATAAATTCTTGTTGTTTTTCTTTCTTAAGAAATGTGTAGCGGAAGTCAGGGGTGGGTGGGAGAGGGAGGGGGTGGGGCCGGGGGGAGGGTGGGGGGCATGAGAGGGTGGGGGAGGGGGTAGGGGTGAAAAAAAAGGGGGGAAAAATTTTTATTGTAAAACTTTTTCCATTGACTGATGGTGAAAATTAAACTTTTTATTGTAAAACTTTTTCAATAAAAAAAAAAAAAGAGAGGGATTGTAGCCATATCTTTGTGACGAACAAAAACAAAGATTCGTGGATCCTGGTTTTGAATCGGCCCTGCATCTCAGCTTTGGTGTGTATGTGATGGACCTTTTAATAAAGACGTTGGCAAGCAGCTGCGGATTGCTGCCGACCTTTGTTATCATCTCACTTGGTTGCCTGCCAGTTCCTTAGCCTCTGGTTGTCTGAGGGGGGGTTATTTCTGGGCACGGGGCCAGAACACTGGGGAGGGCAAAAACAGCCTTCCCCACCCTTCCTAGAGGCCCTCCAGAGGCGGGAAACAGTGTGTTTCCTGACTTTTGGTAGGCCCAGGAGGCCTGAAAAATCAACTGGCCGGCGCACACATGTGTACCAGAGTTGAGCTCGCGTGCCCACCAATATGGCTCCACGTGCCACCGGTGGCACCTGTGCCATAGGTTCGCCATCTCAGGTGTAGGGTCTCCTGCTGAGTGGATAGATGACCTTTAAGGTCCCTTCCAGCTCTGTTAATCTGTAATCTGTAAACCTGTTCAGGGCCCTATCCAAATAAATGAAATTTAATGTGGAGGAAAGCAAAGTTTTACATTTAGGCAGGAACAAGCCAAAAGGGGACAAGTACAGATTAGGTGCAATCTGGCTCAAAAACAGGAACTGCGAGAGGGACCCTTGGAGTCCTAGTGGACGATCCCTTCAACGCGAGCCAGATGTGTTTTGGCAGCCGCCAAAAAAGCCAAGACAACCCTGGGTTGCATAAACAGAGGCATCGAATCAAAATGGTGTGAAGTCTTAGTGCCGCTTTATAAAGCCTTCGTAAGGCCACAGCTGGAATCCTGCGTCCAATTTTGGTCACCATATTACAGAAAAGATGTTGAGCCTTTGGAAAAAGTGCCAAGGAGAGCAACGAAGACAATGAAAAGCCTGGAGATTAAAATTATATGCAGAATAGTTGGAAGATTTGGGATCTGGCCAGCCTAGGGAAAAGAAGAATTAGGGGTGAGATGATAGCAAGATTTCAGTATTTGAGGGGCTGCCCCAAAGAAGTGGGGGTCAATTTATTCTCCAAAGCCCCTGAAGGCAGGACAAGGAACAACGGATGGAAACTCATCCAGGAGAGAAGCAACCTGGAATTAAGGAGAAACTTCCTGACAGCGAGGACGATTAACCAGGGGAACAGCTCGCCACTAGAAGTTGTGGATGCTTCATCACTGGAGGTTTTTTTAAGAAGAGATTCACCTGTCTGAAACGGCATAGTGCCTCCTGCTTGGACAGAGGTTTAGTCTAGAAGACCTCCAAGGTCCCTTTTGGCTCTATTTTGATGGATGGAAACGTCGTTCTACAGATAGGCCTGGGATACCAACCTCATTCAGCAAGCATTTGAAGTTACGATAGCGCTGACAAATGAGATTTAGGATTATGACAGGTGGCAACTGGCCATCACCGTACCCTGCACTCATGGAATCATTTGAGACTTTTGCTGCTGGTTTCCCACAAACGAAGTCGATGGGAAAGCCTGCAGGAAGTCAGAAGTCAGTCACATGACGTCGTGAGTAATGTCTTGTCTTATCACCTTCCTATCCTATCCTATCCTATCCTATCCTATCCTATCCTATCCTATCCTATCCTATCCTATCCTATCCTATCCTATCCTATTTCATTTCATCCAAAATGGATGTCGTAAATCTGGCCGTCATGCCACATTTGATTGAACGATTGCACCGTTTAACACCTGAGTGTTAACACCTGAGTTGGGGTCACTAAGCAGGGACTACCTGAATCGGAACAAAATGGCAATTAAGGAGGGGAAAAGAAACGGATCAGATGACAGACGCTTCGCTTCAGGACTCTTAAGTTGAGATATCGCGTCTCTAAGAAAGAGGAATGAGAATTGAATTCACCGAATGGAAGAAGACAAGGAGCAGTTCCCGGGGAGGTCAAAAAAGATCGAAATGGTGGCCCCCTCCCCATTCTGCGATCAAAGCCCTGCCCTCTTTTTATGGGTGTGGGGTATGCAGGTTAAAAAGGGGAGGGGGTTTCATTCACTGCCACCCTGAGTTTTTTGACCCTCCGGGGAGGTGCCCTAATTATGTAAGCAACGTTGTAGAACAGCTGGGAGAGAAAATAATACTACAAGAATAATTTACTGAAACACCAGTAGTGCTTAGCACTAGCCCTTAGACTTATATACCGCTTCACAGGGCTTTTACAGCCCCCTCTAAGCGGTTTACAGAGTCAGCCTATGGCTCCTTCCTTCCTTCCTTCCTTCCTTCCTTCCTTCCTTCCTTCCTTCCTTCCTTCCTTCCTTCCTTCCTTCCTTCCTTCCTTCCTTCCTTCCTTCCGCCCTCCCTCCCTCCCTCCCTCCCTCCCACTTAACACTAGCCCTTAGACTTATATACCGCTTCCCAATGCTTAACAGCCCTAAGTGGTTTACAGAGTCAGTCTTTTGCCCCCAACAATCTGGATCCTCATTTCACCCATCTCAGAAGGACGGAAGGCTGAGTCAACCTTCAGCCTGGTGAGATTCGAACTGCCAAACTGCAGTCAGCAGAAGTAGCCTGCAGTACTGCACTCTAACCACTGCGCGGCGGCAGCTGTGGTGAGCATGTGACTCCTAAGATTGGGGGGAACCTGTCGAAAGCAGCCCCCATGTTTTTAGATGGGGGGGGGGAGTCCCCCTCTGGTCTGAGGGCATACCTGGTGGGTCTGGGTGTTGTTGGCGCTGCGCCGCTGGCGACCCCTCTTGGGGTATCCGTTGATCTTGCATTCGTAACAGGCTTCTGGAGACAACAGGTTCTCTTCGTCCTCTTCTGGGGGGGCCGGGAAATAGCTTTCCTTGGCGAAGCCCAGTCCTGAGACACAGTGCCTGGAGGGTATAAAGACAGGAATCAGGAGTGGGGGGAGCCTTGAACGGACCTGGGAGTCTTGGTGGAGAAGGATCAGCAGAAAACGGAGGTGGAATTAAACGAGCAACCAGCCTAGAAGTCTCCCCTTTTAAATTGGGTTTTAAAATGTTTTATATAATTGGATGTTTTAAATTTCGTTTCTAAGTCCAAATTATTTAATCTATTTTAAATAACTTTTAACTTTTATATGTTATTGTATTTTATTTTGGCTGTTCACCGTCCTGAGTCCCTTTTGGGAGTAGGGCGGTATATAAATTTGAATAATAAATAAAATAAATAGAATCCCTACGGAGTCACAAGCAGCCTGCTCTCTCACAACTTTTTTTTTTTGCGTCTTTTAATGACCCCATAATTCCTTGCATCGGGGTGGAGTCAGGGCAACTGAATGGAGCAGAGTGTTTACTGGCCAGATTCCCTTCCTGTCACCAATGCGGAGTTCACAGCAGATATATTCTCATTGTGCCCGTAGAGATCCTCTACGTAGGATCGAACTTATAGCCTCTGGATTGTGAGGTGAGAGCTTCACCTCTAGGCCACTGCACCGCTTCCTGCTCTCTCACAACTGCCCTACAGAAACACAATGGAGGAGAAAAGGAGACACTTACCCTTGCCCTGCCCGGAAATAGCCGGTGGGGCAGCCGCAGAGGTAGCCCCCCTC
The DNA here is from genome assembly GCA_038048745.1 of Coluber constrictor foxii. Classification (NCBI taxonomy): domain Eukaryota; kingdom Metazoa; phylum Chordata; class Lepidosauria; order Squamata; family Colubridae; genus Coluber; species Coluber constrictor. Next base: position 3,840,717 of record CM075958.1, on the reverse strand, counting down.
GGTGTTGGAGCATCCGTAGCTGCAGGGGCTCCCTCCGGCTGCGCACTCATTCACATCCTGGCAACCCCCCAGGGCTTGGTCGAAGTCGAAACCGGATGGACAGACACACTTGAAGCTTCCCAGCGTGTTGTAACAGGAGGCCGAACCGCAGACCGCGGAGCCAGAGCACTCGTTCTCATCTGGGGCAAGAAGAGGAAGGGGGCGACTTACCGCAACTCTCAGTGGCAGGCGAGTTCCCCCACTGCCCCTAAAGTACCATGGACCAAACCTGGTTTATTTGCAGGGGGTCCTTGGTGGCCTCTGAGCTTATTGGTTTTCTTGCAGGCGTCTTATTAACCAACCAGGTAACATTATCAGTCACTGAGCCTGAGTGGCGTAGGAGGATAATGCCTCCTACTAAAGGCAGCATTTAACATCCATCTGCCTGCAATTACTGCGAGTTGAATTCTCACCAGGCTCAAGGTCGACTCAGCCTTCCATCCTTTCTAAGGTAGGTCAATTGAGGACCCAGTTTGTGGGGGGGCAATAAACTGACTTTGTATTAATGTACAAAAGTAGGAAGGCTATTGCTTAATGCGTTGTAAGCCGCCCTGAGTCTCCGGAGAAGGGCGGCATATAAATCTAATTTAAAAAAATAAAAAATTAAAAAAAAATGTTTTCTGCTTGATTGTTTGTCTGGTGTTAATCCCTGCTTATCTGGTTTTCTCTTTTGGTGGGGTCCCTGGTGATCTCTGAGCTTAGTGGTTTTCTTTGCAGGCGTTTTATTACCCAACTAGGTAACATTATCAGCATTAGAAGGGAGCGGGTTTGAGGAGAGGAAGAGGAGGAAGAGGAGGAGGAGGAGAAGAAGGACAGTGGGGTCCTGGGTGCTCCCTGAGCTTGGTGGATTTCCTGCAGACTCTTTTTTCATTACCCAATTAGGTAGCACGATCCGTGCTAGAAGGGAGAGGGGTTTGTTCTCTTGTTTGTATTCATTAGCTTGGTTTGCCAGTGTTGATGGGACATTGTTTTCTGCTTGGTCGTTTGTCTGGTGTTAATCCCTGCTTATCTGGGTTTCTCTTTCGGTGGGGTCCTTGGTGCTCTCTGAGCTTAGTGCTTTTCTTGCACGCGTCTTATTACCCAACCAGGTAACATCATCAGTATTAGAAGGGAGTGGGTTGGAGGAGGAGGACTATGGATCCTTGATGTTCTTTGAACTTGGCTATTTCCTTGCAGACATTCCGTTACCAAACTAGGTAGCATCATCAGTGTTAGAAAGAAGTGGTATTTGCAGAGAGAAGAAGAAAGAGAAGCGAGGAGGTGGACAGGAGGAGGAGGAGGAAGAGGAGAATTGTGGGGTCTTTGATGCTTTCTGAGCTTGGTAGCTTCCTTGCAGAGATTTCATGACCAAACTAGAATCCCACGCCCTCCCAGCACTGATGACATTCCCTTGTTGGGTCAGGAAACGTCTCCAAGTACTCCCAGGGGCCCCGTGGATCTACTCACCCACGCACTGGTTCCACTGGTAGTGCTGGATGTAGCCTTGGGGGCAGCCGCAGCGGTATCCCCCGAGCACGTTCTGGCAACCATGCTGACACCGGTGGTTCCCGTCACACTCGTCCACGTCTGTGCAAAAGACACGTGGGTGACTCTCCAAGCGGGGAAGCCCTTTGCTCTTCTATACCGTGGCTACAAATACCTCTCCCTCCATTGCAATCGGTTTTCTGATCGCTCGAGCACTCAGAATAGAGCTGGAAGGGACCTTGGAGGTCCTCTAGTCCAGCCTCCTGCAGAAGCAGGAGATCCTAGACCAAGGCTGTCAAACACGATCCTCGCAGGCTGGAGGTGGCCCACGATGCGGAGCCGTCTTGCATCCCTTCGGCCCGGTCTACCCAATGCAAAGAGGAAACATGCCAGCAGTTTGGGGAGTGGCATCAAGATGGCCACGCCCACCCAGTCAGCCACGCCCACCCAGTCAGCCATCATCACCACCAGCGCACCCACCCACCCCCCAAGGTCAACCACAGCCAGGGATGAGTTGCTCCCGGTTCGGTCCGGTTCTATAGAACCGGTAGTAAAACCGGCGGGACGCTCCGCCCATCCACCACGATGTCATCCTGGGTGAACTGCGCATGTGCAGAAGTGCGAGCGAGTGAGCAGTCCCATTGCAAACCGGTAGTAAAGGTAAGTAGAACCCACCCCTGACCACAGCGCTGATGCAGCCTTCCATGAAATTAAATTGTTTGACACCGTTGCCCTAAACCGTTTCGTTGTCCAATCTCTTCTTGAAAACCTGCAGCTCTTACAACTTCTGGTGGCAAGTTGTTCCACTGGTTAATTGTCCTCATTGTTAGGAAATTTCTCCTGAATTCCAGGCTGCTTCTCTCCTTGATGAGTTTCCATCCGTTGCTTCTGGTCCTGCCTTCTGGTGCTTTGGAGAATAGTTTGACCCCCTCTTCTTTGGGGCAGCCCCTGAAATACCGGAAGACTGCTATCCTGTCCCCCCTGGTCCTTCTTTTCTCTAGACTGGTCAAACCCGAATCCTGCAACCGTCCTTCATATGTTTTAGTCTCCAGGCCTTTCATCATCTTAGTTGCTCTTCTCAGCACTTTTTCCAAAGTCTCAACTTCTTTTCTGAAAAATTGCCCGCAGGATTCCAGGTGTCACTTTACTAGGGTTTTATAAAGCGGTACTAAGACTCCACCTTATTTTGATTCTATTCCTCTGTTTATACAACCCAGGATTGTATTAACTTTTTGGGTTGCCGCCACACACAGCTAGCTCGCGTTTAAGGGACCGTCCACTAGGACTCCAATTTACTAATTACTCCAGGTAATTTTGAGTTCAAGCCTCTGTTTAGACCATTGTTTCTCCACCTTGGAAGCTTGAAGATGGGTGGACTTCAACTCCCAGAATCCCCCAGCCAGTTGAAGTCCATCCATCTTCAAGCTTCCAAGGTGGAGAAACACTGGTTTAGACAAATTACACATGTTGTTATGTATATATATATATATATATACTATACATATGTAGGTCTTTGGTTATCCGGGTTTTCTCCCGCATAAAATTGGAATTGTCTTGGTGACGTTTCGACGAAGTCTCATTCGTCATCTTCAGGCTGCTGTTTTCGGCTTCGGGCTTCTAGGAGCAATGTGTGATCACAGCTGTTTCTTTCTTTTAATTGCCAGTGGGGGTGTGAACTGATTGGGTGGGAGGTTGGCTGTGTTCTGACTGGGTAGAGGTGTGTTCTGATTGGTATGGGGCTTGGTTGTGCTCTGATTGGATGGGGGTGTGTTCTGTTTGGGTGGGGGCTTGGTTGTGCCCGGGTTAGTCTGAGCTGCAGGGGGATTTGAGTTGGTGAGCTGCATTGCTGTTGTTTGGCTTCGCGTTCCTGGTCGTGCCACATCTTCATGGTGGGTGTCATACTATATATATATGGTGGGTGTCATACTATACATATATTACAATACATGTTGTAAACTATGATTCCGGACATCCGTGTTCCACCCTACCCCCTTCACACACCCACACAAGCATGCGGAGGTGGCACACAGACCTTCGCAACTGCTTCCGGAGTTATCCAGAACAAATCCCTTCTGGCATTCACAGTTGTAGCTGCCAGGGGTATTCAGACAGTGTCCTTTCGACCCGCATAGCGTCGGCTGGGCGGTGCACTCGTTATTGTCTAGAGGGGATTAAAACAAATGAAAAGAAACAAGTGATTCTATGGAAAAGACACGCACGATACTGGCTTCTCCACAAACTCCTGGCAGTGGTTGAAAACACCAGGCACAGAACCAACTGCATGGCGGAAGGCGGTTTGCAGCTTGGCTCACTTGCCAGAGAGACCTATTTTCCAAATAAGCGCTTTCCTAGGCTGCCTGCATTTAGAATGTGGGGGGCCATGTTGTAAACGTGTTGTAAACAGCCCAGAGTCACTTAGGGGATATGGGTGGTGTAAACATTTCATGAGTAAATAAATGTTTGCAGGTGAATTTGCACCTGGCACTAAAGCTTCAGCTTTAGGCAACAAAGGACCCTATTTTGCAGTCAAGGGATCCTATAATCATAATGAAGGTAGACCACGACTGGAGCAGGCATTTTCTGGATTCTGGATTTAAGAACTGCTAAGCTAGGACATTGCTAAGTGAATGGAACTGTTCAGTCAATCCTATGAACTTTCTTGTTGTGGTTGCTAAGTGAAACTGAAGTTCTTTACTGAATCACATGGTCGTTAAGTGAATCAGGCTCGGCGGGGGGACGTTGTTCATCAGAAGTCGCAAATATGGATCACATGACACACACACACACACTCAGGAAGTGGCAATTATCGTAAACACACATCCGTTCTCACGCAAACCGAATTTTGATCATGGGATCATGGGGATGGATGGTCTGAAATGTTCGTAAGTGTGAGGAGAGATCGCAAGCCACTTCCTTAGTGCTGTTGTAACTTTGAACTGTCACTAAATGGATGGTTGTAAATCAAGGACCACCCATCATTGCCCCAATTTTGCAGCTGATTTCCCCCCCCCCCGCTTCTTAGGAAGGAGAAAATACGCCCAGAAAATAACTTTAGCAAAATGAAACAGACGTCAGTGAAACCTTCCACCCCCGGGAGCGTTTGAGGCTTTTCACCAAATTCTGAGTCACAAACCACAATTTTTTAAAAACATTTTTTTATCCTGGCTTAATTTGCAGTTTAAAATTAGGAAACAGATAACTCACCGATGCAGGAAGAATGGTGCTGGGTGAATCCTGGGGGGCATTTGCAGTTGAAGCCCCCAATGACGTTCACGCAGAGGAACTGACAGTTGTGCTGCTTCGTGGAACACTCGTCCAAATCTGGAAAAAAAAAGTGAGATTACCAGGAGTACAGAGTTGGAAGGGGCCCTGGAGGTCTTCTAGTCCAACCCTCTTCTCAGGCGGGAAACCCTAAACGAGACCATTACAGACTAACGGTTGTCCAATCCCTTCTTAAAAACTTTTATAAAGAATTTTAAGAATTACCTGCAAAGTTGAGGAAGGCGTGGGGGGGGGTGGCTAGAGGACTCTAGAAATTTAGGGGGTGGGGCTTGCTGGATTCTTCCTAAATAGATGTGCTATTTTTTTTTTCTCCTTCTCACAATTTTTTCTTCCTCTGCTGTGTTTGGGGCTGTTCATATGGGAACTGAGCTGCAGATGTCTGGATGACCCCCAGGGGGCATAAAAGAGTTTGTAGTTTTTATCATCCAGTTTCTGGACCTTGGCAACTCTAAGCTGAGTGGACTTCAACTCCCAGAATTCCCCAGCCAGCACATGCTCTGTTCGCTCTTAAGCATCTCTCTAACTCCATGTTTATCTTACTACCTGAAAGACGGGTGGACTTCCACTCCCAGAATTCCCCAGCCAGCTGGCTGGGGAATTCTGGGAATGGAAGTCCACCCATCTTCCAGTCTGTGGAGTCAAAAACAGTGCTTTAAATATCATTTAATGCTTGTTCTCTCTTGAACGGGCACTAAAAGATTCTAGGGGAGGGGGGAAAATCCTAGGAGAGAGGCGGACACGGATGGGAGACTCAGCTGGGAGCTGTTGAGGAGCATATCATTCGGATGGGCAAAGGTTTGGGGTGGTCCCTCAAAGCACTGGCCTCCCTGGGTCCCCAACCCCACCCCTTCCGTGCCCCCTACCCCCGGGTCCATCTCACCTTTGCAAGTCTTGCCATCTTCCTGCAGGATGTACCCTCTGGGGCAGGAACACTGGAAGCTGCCCTCCGAGTTCTTGCAGATGAAGTTGCAAGGTTTGGGAGACTGGCTGCACTCGTCCAGGTCTAAGTGGGGAGGGGGAGATGGAGAAAGGGAGGAAGAGCAAGGGTCCAAAGTGGCTTAAGCCGTCCTCATCTATCAAAGCCCTCGGCTTTACGACACAAAACTTCCTTGTCTAAGTGTGACCGTTCTTAAGTGAGTCTCACACCCTCAACCCTTTTTACGACCTTGCCTGCCACCGTTTTTAAGTGAATCCGTGCAGCGGCGAAGTGAGCCAGACGGCGGCGAGATGTGAATCTGCCTCCCCCCCACCCACCGTGGCCTTGGCCTTAAAAAGGGGCTTATTGCGACCGTCGTAAATAAGAACCAAGGTTGCCAAGTGTTCAAAATTTTGATCCTGTCCCTTGGGGGAATGCTGGGATGGCCGTAAGAGTGAAAAATGAAGGTAAGTCACCTATTTTCCCGGTGCCGTTGTAAATGTGAATGGTTACTAAACTATTGGACTATCTGTGGATTTAGTGACTTTGGGTGGGCAGGTGGGCTTAAGGCCAGTGGGGGGCTTTAGATACTCTGATGTACAGAGGGGACCTCTTGACATCCCCAGAGCTGGTCCGGGGCAGCCATGATGGAGGTCGGGTTATTAAATTCAAGATGGCGGCCTCAGGGGGGCAAATGGAACCCCTGCCCCACCCCTTTCCCTTTCAGCCCTTGGGTGCAAATCTTTTTTTTTAAAAAAAATAATTTTTATTTATTAAATGTAATTTTTATTATTACATTTTCCATTAAAAACAAAAGAAAAAACAAAACATCATACAAATAACATAAAGAGAAAAAACCCATAAACCAACCACATAAAACATAAAACAAATGTATCTCTATGCAGTAATCTAATAATTTAATATCCTGTACTATGTGTTTATATTATAATCTGGAGAAGACAGAACACCTTACGTAACTTCATATAACAGTCAAATCCGTTCGATCTACATTGGGGGTGGCTTTACCCAGGACCCCTCCACCCCAAAGGGTATCCACCCACCTCCCCCCTCCACACCCCTTCTCATCCTATTCCTTCCCTCCCTCCCTCGTGGTCTTTTAACTGGATCTCTCAGTATTTGGACATTTAAGGCATTTTATTTATATTTTTTAGGTTTTCTATCATTTTATCTTTTAATATTGAAAGCTGCCCAGATTAACCTTGTGGTTAAAATGAATGGCCACTAAATTTTTGGAAGGAAGGAAGGAAGGAAGGAAGGAAGGAAGGAAGGAGGGAAGGAAGGAAGGAAGGAAGGAGGAAAGATATTTAATAGGGAAGAAAGGCAGGAAGAAGAAACAAAGAAAGAAAGAAAGAAAGAAAGAAAGAAGGAAGGAAGGAAGGAAGGAAGGAAAGAAAGAAAGAAAGAAAGAAAGAAAGAAAGAAAGAAAGAAAGAAAGAAAGAAAGAAAGAAAGAAAGAAAGAAAGAAAGAAAGGAGGGAGGTAAGATATTTGATGGGGAAGAAAGGCAGAAAGGCAAGAAGGAGAAAGAAAGAAAGAAAAAAGAAAGGGAGGGAGGGAGGGAGGGAAGGAAGTTATCTGATGGGGAAGAAAGGCAGGAAGGCAGGAAGAAAGAAAGAAAAAGAAAGAAAGAAAGAAAGAAAGAAAGAAAGAAAGAAAGAAAGAAAGAAAGAAAGAAAGAAAGAAAGAGAGAAAGAAAGGAGGGAGGTAAGATATTTGATGGGGAAGAAAGGCAGAAAGGAGAAAGAAAGAAAGAAAAAAGAAAGAGGGAGGGAGGGAAGGAAGATATTTGATGGGGAACAAAGGCAGGAAGGAGAAAGAAAAAAGAAAGAAAGAGACAGAAAGAAAGAAAGAAAGAAAGAAAGAAAGAAAGAAAGAAAGAAAGAAAGAAAGAAAGAAAGAAAGAGGAAGAAAGATATTTGATGGGGAGGGAAGGAATCTCCACAGAGTGGGGGCCCAGCCACAGCAGAAGGGAACCTGGTGGGCAGGGGGATGAGGCCCCTTACCCTGGCAGAGGGTCCCGGTGATGTCCAGGGTGTAGCCGAGGTGGCAATGGCAGCGGAAGGAGCCCACGGTGTTGATGCACTGGCCGTGATGGCAAAGCTTCGGCAGCACTTTGCATTCATCAATATCTGCCGGGGGGGGGAGGGTGAGGGATTGAGAAGGGGGGGCAATTAAAACACAGCAAGACAACAGCCTTCCCTGGCCCCAAGGGATGGGGTGCAGGGCCCCCTCCATACCAGTTCCCCCTCCTTTTCCATGAAAGCCTTTGGAGTGAAAATGGGGTGGGGTGGGGGCAAACCTTCACCACCAGCTGCCCCCCATCTGAGAGAAATCAAGAAACTGCTGCATTAAAAGGAGTTGTCACCAACAGGCGATAAATTCTATGAAACGCCTTCTAAAAGTGTGCCGCTTCACTGGAGTTAGTGACACAGCCTTAGCTTGGTCAGGATGACCGGAGTAATTTTTATATCGACGTAAGTAATTTTAAAAGGACGCGGTGGCTCAGGGGCTAAGACACTGAGCTTGTCGATGGAAAGGTTGGCAGTTCAGCGGTTCGAATCCCCAATGTCGCATAACAGGGCGAGCTCCCGTTCCTTGTCCCACCTTCTGCCAACCTAGCAGTTCGAAAGCAGGTAGAAAATGCAGGTAGAAAAATAGGGACCCCCTTTGGTGGGAAGGGAACAGCGTTCTGTGCATCTTTGGCGTTGAGACATGCCGGCCACAGGACCACGGAGACGTCTTCGGACAGCGATGGCTCTCCGGCTTTGAAAGGGAGATGAGCACTGCCCCCTAGAGTCGGGAATGACTAGCACATAGGTGCCAGGGGAACTTTTACCTTCACCTTCTAAGTAATTTTATGAAAAGTCCCCTGTGGGAAATTGTGGCGTTTGGAGACAAGATTGTCCGGGGCTGTTCAAACAGCTCAGCAAGGCTCTAAACAAAGAAATCGCTCGGGAAGTGACACCCCTGGAGCTTCTCTGGGGCAGCCCAGGCAGCTCGGCCTTCGTTCAGTTCAGGAAAGGCCCAAAGAAGGAAAAATCTCTCTCTCTTTCTTCTGTCTTCCTTCCTTCCTTCTCTCTTCTCTCTCTTCTTTCTTTCTTTCTTTTCTTTCTTCTTCCTTCCTCTCTCTCCTTCCTTCCTTTTTTCCTCCCTCCCTCTTTCTTTTTCCTTCCTTCCTTTTCTTCCTTTCTTTTCTGTCTTCTTGTCTTCCTTCCTCTCTCATCTCTCCTTCCTTACTTCCTATCTTTCTTTCTTCTTGTCTTCCTTCCTTCTCTCTTCTCTCTCTTTCTCCTTCCTTCTCTCCTCCCTCCCTCATTCCTCTTTCACTTTTTCCATCCATCCATCCATCCATCCATCCATCCATCCATCCTTTCTTTCTCTTTCTTTCTTTTCTTTCTCTCTCTTTCTTTTCTTCCTTTTCTCTTGTCTTCCTTCATCTCTCATCTCTTCTTCCTTCCTTTCTATCTTTCTTGTCTTTTCCTTCTCTCTTCTCTCTCTCCTTCCTTACTTCTCTCCTCCCTCCCTCTTTCCTCCCTCACTTTTTCCATCATCCATCCATCCATCCATCCATCCATCCTTCCTTCCTCTTTTCTTTCTTTCTTTCTTTCTTTCTTTCTTTCTTTCTTTCTTTCTTTCTTTCTTTCTTTCTTTCTTTCTTTCTTTCTTTCTTTCTTTCTTTCTTCTTCCTTCCTTTCTTTTCTTCCTTTCCTTCCTTCCTTCCTTCTCTCTCTCTCTCTCTTTCTTTCTTGTCTTCCTTCCCTCCCACCCTCCCTCTTTCCTTTTTCAATTGGTCCCCTGAAACCTAGCAGCCAAATAATCAGGCGATGGAGCCCCTGTTTATGGAAGGGGATCTGGCATTACAGGGCAGGCACTCACCTCTCCCGTCAGTCATGTAGCCCGGCCCGTGGGGGCACATCTTCTTGTACTGGGCCGTGCCTAGGAAGGGGCAGGGTTCGCACTGGGGCCCCCAGCCTCGTCCTCCGTTGCAACAGCACTCGGACTTGGTGACCTGCTGCCGATTGGTGGAGGACATCTGGCACAACGTCTGGAGCACTTCGGTGAAGCAGAAGCCTTGGCGAGTGTCTGTGGGGGGGGGGGGGAGAGAGACAGGGAGGGGGAATTCCCGCAGTGAGTCTCTGGGCAGAGCAAGGAGTGGTGGTGGTGGGGGACTGGGGAGAATCCCCTCTCCCGTTGAGTTTGGCTTAGAGTTGCACCCCCTCTGAACCCACGTCTTCTAGTTTTGTTTTGCAAGAGATGTGCTGGTTATGTTCCTGCAACAGTCAAGGGGGGAAGGGGCCCGAGAGGCCATCTAGTCCAACCCCCTGCTCAGGGCTCATCCTCCGCCAATGGCTGGCTGAGGAATCCTGGGAGCTGAAGTCCAGAAGACTTAACGTTGCCAAAGTTGGAGACCCGCTCCTCTCGCACCATCGAGCCTCTGAAGACTCGGGGAAAGGAGAATTCCTCATTTCACGTGGCAGCCAGTTCCCCTGGCTAACAGACCACACATAGCCAGGGTGTTCTCCTCCAGAGGTCCAACCTGAAATTGGCTTCCTCGTAGCTTTAACCCACCTTGGTGCCCTCAAAGGCAGAGCAGCTGGAGCGGGGAGCCAATGACCGAGAGAGGTCCTGGGCATTCAAAGGAAGGCTGGACATTTGCATCCCTCTACTGACCAAGGGGTTGGGCTAGATGGCCTCAGGAGCCCTTTTCTGACCCTAGGATGCCATACCCAGCGTTGAAGTGTGGCATCATCTACACTTGGCATAGAAATACCCACCCTGGCCGCAGCATAGCAGGACTCCATTGGCCCAGGGACCTTCCACCGATGGAATCAGGGTTCAAGGACCCACCAACACTGGCAGGGCAAACCCCGAGAATATGAATGGAGAGAAGACCCCACTGCTTGTTAGCCTTGATGATGTTACCCAGGTGGGTAATGAAACGTCTCCAAAGAAAGCTTGGGCAGCACCATGGAGCCTACACTCCTACTTCTCCTCCTCCTCTTCTCTTATTTTTCCCCTCTTCCTCCCCTTCTCCTCTTTCTCTTCCTCTTCCTCCTCTTCCTCTCCACTTTTCTTCCTCTTTCTCCTCCTCTTCCTCCCCTTCTCCTCTTTCTCTTCCTTTCTTTTTCTCTTCCTCCTCCTCCTCTTCTTCCTCCTCCCCTCCACTTTTCTTACTCTTTCTTCTCCTCTTTCTCTTCCTCCTTTCTTCTCTTCCTCCCCTCCACTTTTCTTCCTCTTTCTCCTCCTCCTCCTCCCCTCCTCCTCTTTCTCTTCCTCCTTTCTTCTCCTCTTCCTTCTCCTCCTCTTCCTCCTCCCCTCCACTTTTCTTCCTCTTTCTCCTCCTCCACTTCTCTTTCTTCTCCTCCTTTCTTTTTCTCTTCCTCCTCCTCCACTTTTCTTCCCCTTTCTCCTCCTCTTCCTCTCCTTCTTGCTCCTCCTCCTTTCTTCTCCTCCCCTTCTTCTCCTACTTTCTCCTCTTCCTCTTCCTCCCTTTCCCCTTCTTCCTTCTCCTTATTTTCCTCCTCTTCCTTCTTTTCTTCTTCCTCCTCCTCCTCTCAGCAAATTCCACTCCTTTCTAACCCTGATGATGTTCCCTTGTTGGGTCATGAAATGCCACCAAACTCAGGGAGCACTAAGGACCCCACCGTGTCTCCCCCTCCCCACTCCCACTTTTAAGCTAAATATTCACTATTTAGTTAAATATTTAACCAACTATTCAAGAAACAAAATCTGGAGATGAAACCTCTGCTGATGAAACTTTTGTCCTTTTGTCTGCATTCTTGATGCTTTTTGCCCAAATTGTCTGGGAGCCCTGACCCTCCACTGAAATAACAATATTTTCCATTATGTTTAAAAGAGGCAAACTTTGGAAAGGGAACAAAGAGAAGCTGGAAGGGGCGAGAGAATCCTTTTTCCTGATTTGAGCAAATCCACTTTTCTTTGGCCACTGATTAAGGGCTTGGCCTGAAGGCTTGGCCAACCGCCAGGCGATGCGTTAGCGGGATGAAGCCTCTGGTAATCTCTTTATAATCTCTGCAATGGCTGGATCGCTTTCACTTCGTATTGTCAGGGAAACTGGGACAGCGAAGAGAAGAACATCGGAGGCAAACGAGAGAATTAAAAGCATAGACTCACAATCACTGTGAAGTCTTCGTACAGCTTTACAAAGCCTTTAGTAAGGCCACACCTGGAATACGGCAAGCAATTCCGGTCACCATAGTACAAGGAAGATGTCGAGACTTGGGAAAAAGTGCAGAGAAGAGCAGCTAAGAGGATCAAAAGCCCGGAGACAAGAACATACGAAGAAGGGCTGCAGGATTTGGGTTTGGCTACTCCAGAGAAAAGAAGGACTAGGGGAGATATAATAGCAGCCTTCCAATATTTGAGGGCTGCCCCAAAGGCACTCGTCACTTCCCGCCTGGACTACTGCAATGCTCTCTACATGGGGCTCCCCTTGAGGAGCACCCGGAGGCTCCAACTGGTGCAGAATGCGGCCGTGCAGGGGATTATGGGAGCGAGGGGGCACTCCCATGTGACACCTCTCCTGCGTGAGCTGCATTGGCTTCCGGTGGTCTTCCGGGTGCGCTTCAAGGTGTTGGTTACCACCTTTAAAGCGCTCCATGGCATAGGGCCTGGGTACTTACGGGACCGCCTTCTGCCACCGATAGCCTCCCACCGGCCAGTTCGCTCCCACAGAGAGGGACTCCTCAGGGTGCCATCAGCCAGGTAATGTCGGCTGGCGATGCCCAGGGGGAGAGCCTTCTCTGTGGGGGCACCAGCCCTCTGGAACGATTTGCCCCCGGAGATCCATATGATACTTGATCTCCGGGCTTTTCGCTGTGCCCTAAAAACTTTTTTATTTTGTCAGGCTGGGCTGGCATAACCCCCCCCCTTTTTTTTAGCTTTTTAATTGTCCATGGGTTTCTAAATTTTAAATTGTCTATGGGTTTTTAAATTCTCTGGGCCAAAAATTGTTTAATTCTTTTACAGATTTTAAATTTTGTATTGAAATGATTTTTATTCTTGGCTGTGCACCGCCCTGAATCCACCAGGAGAAGGGCGGTATATAAATTTAATAAGCTAAACTAATAAACTAAAGAAGAGTTGGGGGTCAAATTTTTCTCCAAAGCACCTGAAGGCAGGAGAAGAAACAACGGATGGAAACTAAACAAGGACAGAAGCAACTTGGAATTGAGGACAATTCACCAATTGAACAGCCTACCTCCAAAAGTTATGGGTGCTCCATCACTGGAGGCTTTTAAGAAGAGTTGTTAAGTGAATTATTAACTTAACAAGTGAATGATTTAGTTAAGGGATTAACCAAAAAAACTTCAGTGAGTCACTTAAGAACTGCTCAAGGAAGGTTGTAAAATCAGGCATGCTTAAAAACTTGCCTTGTTTGGTGACAGAAATGTTGGGCTCTGTAGTGGACGTTAAGACGAGGACTCCCTAGGCTGAGAATGATTTGACGCAGATTTCAAACATCTCATCAATTTTTTTAAAAAAAATTGATTTATATGCCACCCTTCTCCGGAGACTCAGGGCGGCTTACAATGCGTTAAGCAACAGCCTTCATACTTTTGTATATTTTATACAAAGTCAGCTTATTGCTCCCACAAACTGGGTCCTCAATTTACCTACCTTAGAAAGGACGGAAGGCTGAGTCAACCTTGAGCCTGGGGAGATTCGAACTGGTGTAATTGCAGACAACTGGATGTTAATTACGGTGCTTTAGTCTGCAGAGCTAAACCAGGCTCCTAACTTAAAACGACCTCTCAGCCACCAGTCATAAGTCGGGGACTTCCTGCCTGTATAAAGAAGTTACCTTTTTTACTATTTCACAGGATTTCTGATGCTTTGGTTAATTTAACCAAAGGCGATGAGGGCTGTGATAAATACAGATGTTTTTAAGGCAGATTTGGGGTGCCTGGTTCTTAAAACGGCCCTACGCAGCCTTGAGGGCTGGGAACTTGATTCCCCTTGGAGGAAAAAAATGTCTCAAGTCGTCCCTTCTGCGGAGGTTTCCGTACAGGATCCCACGCATCCTGTGGGGGTCCGAGAGACCGGACTCCCTTAAACGGATTTACCTACCTTAGAAAGGATGGAAGGCTGAGTCAGCCCTGAGCCTGGTGAGATTCAAACTTACAATAATTGCAGACAGCTGGAATTAATCACAATGCATTAGTCTGCTGAGCTATCCAGGCTTCTGAATACCTTAAGGAAATTAGCCTGAATAACTTAAGGAAATGAAGAACCTCCTGATTCTATCCCTTTTTCAATCTCTTTTCAATCCACAATCCGCAGACAGGAAAGCATCCAAGTTTTGAGCACCATCGCCCTGCCCAACATTATCCCATAGAATCAAAAAATAAAAATAAAAATAAAAAAATAAATCTGAATTTCACTCGGAAAAGCGTGACTCTAAAAAAAGGTTCCTTTTTCAAGTGTGCAAACTCTCTTCGTCACAGCTCCTGGGGGAAAAGGCCCTCCCTGCAGTCCCAGAGGGCAGGGGTGCCCTTCAAGGCTTATTAAAATGGAGCTCTGCTGAAATTCCTCCTTTATTTGGGGGGACTTATAAGGGCTGGCTGGCGAATAACAGAATAGCCGAGTTGGGAGGGGCCTTGAAGGTCATGTAGCCGAACCCCCTAAGCAAGCAGGAGACCCTTACAGAAGGACAGAGTTGGGAGGGGCCTTGGAGGTCATGTAGTCCAACCCCCTGCTGAGGCAGGAAACCCTGTCCCTGTGATGTCAAACCTACGGCATGCGTGCTGCCACAGCTGGCGCGCAGAGCCCTCTCTGCGGGCATCTGAGCTATCGCCCAGCTCAGCTCCACTGTGCCCGCACACACCTGCGCAGGGAGGTCACGCACATATGTGGAGGAGTGGGCTGCGTGCATGATTGGGGGTGGGGTGGCCCGCCACCCGCCGGCCCATTTTTGGGCCCAGGAGGCTGCAGGGAGGCCTGTTAGGCCCAAAACGGGGGGGGGGGGGAGGGGGGGTCGCACATGCATGTGGGGGAGGGGGGAGCGTAGGGGGACATGTGCGCATGGGCAGGGGGGTGGGGAGTCATGCACGCATGCGCAGCCCCCCCCCTCCATGCATTGCATTATGAGTGCCGGCCAATGGTGAAATCTAAAATTTGTTACTACCAGTTCTGTGGGCGTGGTTTGGTGATGGTGGGGACAGGTAATGTGACTGGGTGGGCGTGGCCTTTTTTTTTTTTACTTTTAAAAGCATTTTTTCTACAACCTCTTAGAAAAAATGCTTTCAAAAGGCTCTGACGATCCCAGCTGAGCTGCGTGATCGTCAGAGGCTTTTAAAAAAAAAACTTTTAAAAGCATTTTTTCAGCCGAAGACGTTGTAGAAAAAATGCTTTTAAAAGTTAAAAAAAAAAAAAGGCCTCTGATGATTGTGCAGCTCAGCTGGGCATGGGGGGCATCCGATCTCTTCTTCAAAACCTCCCAACTCCTGGAGGCAAATTGTTCCGCTAAATTAGGAACAGGAGGAGGCTAAATTGCTCATTATGCATCCCAACCCCCGGAAAGTGGAAAACCTGCCAGGACTCACTCCCACCTGAACATTCCCGAGAAATCAGCAGAGGGGTGGGATGGATTACCGAGGCACTCGGTGCCCGAGGGGCTGCTCTGGAAGCCTTCGTTGCAGTCGCAGTGGTAGCTGCCCACGGTGTTCACGCAGCGCCCGTTGGGACAGATGCCCGGCTTGGTCCGGCATTCGTTCTCGTCTGGAGACAGCGAGGAAGAGAAAAGGAACTCATTAGCTATACAATACAGAACAACAAGGGGTCCCTTTCAATCGTAGAGGTCTTCTAGCTCAACCCCCTAACAGAATAACAGAGTAGGAAGAGACCCAACCCTCTGCACAAGCAGGAGACTCTCAAATGCCCGTCCAGTCTCTTAAAAACCTCCAGTGATGGAGCACACACGACTTCTGGTGGCAGGCAGTTCCATTGATTAATTGTGGGGAAATTTTTTCCTTAGTTCTAGGTGTTGTGGACACTCAGCCGCCGGCCCCTCCAGCAGCTGAATCATATGAGGAGGAGGAGGAGGAGGAGGAGGAGGAGGAGGAGGAGGAGGAGGAGGAGGAGGAGGAGGAGGAGGCGTGGGAGTCAGGATCAGTATCAAGGCAACCTGGAAGCTCCGAGGGAGAAGAGGGAATAGAGCTGGCAGAAAGAGAGGGGCAGAGCCTGGGCCGTCCGTCAGCCCTCCGATGGGAGTCAACAGCCCCCAGGTCTGGAGGTGGTGGATGAAGAAGAGGAGGAACAGCTGGTCCAGTGCCTGACACATGGATGCACAGAAGGCAGAGGAGAGGAGAGCAGTGGAAATCTGTGGGCCGGTCCTTGGCACGGAAGAGCCACTGCTGATAGCGAAGCCCCATCCTAGCTCTGGGGAGTTAACTTCAGAGGATTGGTCATGTCTGGGAAGCTGGGTTAGAAAACTAAGTTGTTTCTCTCCTTGATTCATTTCCAGCCGTTGCTTCTTGTTGAAGGAGCCTGAGTGGCGTAGGAGGCTAATGCCTCCTACTAAAGGCAGCACTTAACATCCAGCTGCCTGCAATTACACCAGTTCGAAACTCACCAGGCTCAAGGTCGACTCAGCCTTCCATCCTTTCTAAGGTGGGTAAATTGAGGACCCAGTTTGTGGGGGAAATAAGCTGACTTTGGATAAATATAAATATACAAAAGTATGAAGGCTATTGCTTAACACCTTGTAAGCCGCCCTGAGTCTCCGGAGAAGGGCGGCATATAAATTAAAATTAAAAAAAAAAGTTGACCCCCCTCTCCTCTTCTTTGGGGGCAGCCCCCCAAATTTTGGAACAGTGCTATTCTATCCCCCTTCGTCCTTCTGTCACCTGCACGAGGAAGCCAAAGCTATGCCACCACGGATGCGAAAAGCATTTCTTTTGCTTTACCGAAATAACTAACATGCCAAAACGTCTCTTTTCTACAGAGGCTGTTTAGGCCCCAAATGGACCAAGTCCAAATTTAAAGTGGAATCGTTAAACGGCGAGAGGGGCCTTAGAGATCACCTAGTCCAACATCCTGCTCCTCCTCCATGCAATGTTTCAGACAAATGACCCTCCGGCCTCCGCTGTGGCACCCAGAACCAGATCCCCCAAATGGGGGCTGACCAGGGCAGAGCCAAGTGGAAAAATTCACCCGGCCTGGACTTGATTCAACTGGACTCGCTTGCCTGTCTTTGACCAAGCCCTTGTGGACTAGGAACTTGAGGTTTTAAAATGTGTCTCACCTGTGCAGCCTTCACCGTCCGGCCGGCGTTGCATCCCAGGTGGGCAAATGCAAGCAAAGGTGCCGATCAGATTCTTGCACATCATCCCGTGGGACTCGCAATCGTGCATGCCGTGGGCACACTCGTCCAAATCTGCAGAAATACAGAAAGAAGAAAAGGAATGTGAAGCCGGACAGGCCACGGATCTCTGCAGGTTTTCTGTGCATCCCCTTTTTATATTTATTTTACAGATTAACAGGGTCGGAAGGGACCTTGGAGGTCATCTAGTCCAACCCCCAGCCCAAGCAGGAGACCCAACCCCATTTCTGGAAGATGGCAGTCCAGTCTCTTCTTGAAAGCCTCCAGGGATGAAGCTCCCACAACTTCTGAAGGCAACTTCTCTTCCATCGCTTGATTGTTCTCACTGTCAGAAAAGTTCTTGTTTCTACATTGAATTTCTCCTTGATCAATTTCTATCCATTATTCCTTGTCTGGCCTTCGAGTGCTTTGGAAAATAGTTTGACCCCCTTCCTCTCTGTCGCAGCCCCCCAAATATTGGAAGACTGCCATCGTGTCTCTCCTGGTCCTTCCCTAGACTAGCCAGGCCCAGTTCCTGCAACCGTTCTTCTTATGTTTTAGCCTCCAGTCCCCTCATCCTCTTGTTTGCTCTTCTCGGCACTCTTTCTAGAGTCTTTGGAGCCATGAGGACTAGAAACGTACATCATTCTTGAAGGGTGGCTGGAGCTCAAAGATGGAAAGCTTCTAAATATCCTGTAATGCAACCCTAATCTTATTGGGGGTGTCTACTAGAGCTTTTTCGCCATCCTTCCCACGGGCAGAGCCTTCGTCTGCTCCCTTTTTGAAAGCTGAACCCATTTCCTTGACCGGCACCCTTGAGGGTCAGCTTGTCTCAACGGAGGGTCCTCACCTTTGCACATTCTGCGGTCCTCCCGCAAGGTGTATCCGGCTGGGCAGGTGCAGTCGTAGGAACCGAGCGTGTTGAGGCATCGGAAGGCACAGAGCAGCGGGTTCAAAGCGCACTCGTTGATATCTGGAGATTGGACAGGTGGGGAAGGGGAGACCGTTAATAGGTTTCAGCGATTAGCGGTCGAGGAGCGTCACAATGAACAACGACACACCTTCAATTTTGCAGCTACTAAGATTGTCAGTTGAGCCGGGACAAAAACAGCCAGAGAAAAGATTGAAGACTGGGAAACGGGCCCCTCGTCAGTCCACAGGAGAGCTGATTTACCACCAGCTTATCAAGTAAGATAAGAGCCTGGTGGCGCAGGGGACTAAGTGCTGTTAAAGTAGCACTTAGTTGCCAGCTGCCTCCAATTACTGCAAGTTCAAATCTCACCAGGCTCAAGGTTGACTCAGCCTTCCATCCTTCCGAGGTAGGTAAAATGAGGACCCGGATTGTGGGGACAATAAGCTGACTTTGTATAAAAAAAGAACACTGCTTAGGGGGGGCGAAAGCTACTAAGCAGGTATATACAAAAGTATGAAGGCTATACTTATAGATTTGAGATTTTAATACAGTAATGCCGATGATTTAATTTAATTTTAAACTTTTTTAATATTTGTACTATATGTGTTTTAATTTGGCTGTTCACCGCCCAGAGTCCCCCTGGGGAGAAGGGTGGTATATAAGTTGAAATAAAATAAATTAAATTAAAATAAAATATTGCTTAATGCATTGTAAGCAGCCCTGAGTTTCTGGAGAAGGGCGGCATATAAATCGAACTAATAAACAAACAAACAAACAAATAAATAAATAAATAAATAAGTACTTAGGAGGCGAGGGCTTGGCAGCATAAGGAAACAACAGCCAACCACTTCATAGCTGGCTACCCACACCCAGGGATGAAATGCTACAGTTTGGGTGAATCGGTAGTAAAAAAAAGCTGCTGGTTTGGGAAAACTGGTAGTTAAAAAACTTACTGGTTGGTCCGAATCAGTATTTCCGACAATCAGCTGTGCCGCACGATTTATATTCGCTAGAAAGTAGGATTTCCTAAATCTAAATCATGCAGCGCAGCTGTTCTCCCTTTGCTGTTCTACTTACCTTCTTCAGCCTCCTTTTTCCGTGCGCAGTGTGCCTTTGGTGTGCACTGCGCATGCAGTGAAGTGGTGGCAAACCGCGGAGGATTTCACCACTGCCCACACCCCACTCAGCACTTAAAAAGCCCCCACACAAGCAGGGCCCACATAAATACTACGAATAGAGCAGCCCCACGCATACGTTGTGCTAGAGAGGCGTTCCCTGAGGATGAGCTCCAGCACGAGTCTGAAAGCTCAGAAAATTAAACCTCTGGTTTCAGTGACCGATTCAGATTGGGAGTCGCTTGCTGGACACTGGGCTTCTTTCCAGAGAATTGGAAGGGACCTCAAGAAGTCATCAAGTCTGACCCCTTGCAGGATTCGCCTGATAGAGGATGAACCAGCCTCTGATTGAAAACCTCCAGGGACAAGGAATAAATCCCAATCTATTGACTGACAGTTCCCTTAACTCAAGTCTCTTAACTCGTCTTAATGTTTTGTGCCAGCTTCGTTTTCCAATTTCGACAAAACTTTGCCTTAGCTGCCAAGAATCTCTGGGAAAAAAAGACTCATGAAAATGCCGCCAACAAAGAAGCAAATACAGCTAGTTGAATAGAAGAAAATGACACAGTTGGAAGGGGCCTCAGAGGTCTTCTAGTCCAACCCCCTGCTGAGGCAGGAAACCCTATAACATTTCAGTCAAACGGTTGTCCAGTCTCTTCTTTAAAACCTCCAGTGTTGGAGCTTCTGGAGGCAAGTTGTTCCACTGATGAAGAATAGAATAGAATAGAATTAGAATTAGAATTAGAATTAGAATTAGAATTAGAATTAGAATTAGAATTAGAATTAGAATTAGAATTAGAATTAGAATAGAATAGAATAGAATAGAATAGAATAGAATAGAATAGAATTAGAATTAGAATTAGAATTAGAATAGAATAGAATAGAATTAGAATTAGAATTAGAATTAGAATTAGAATTAGAATTAGAATAGAATAGAATAGAATAGAATAGAATAGAATAGAATAGAATAGAATAGAATAGAATAGAATAGAATAGAATAGAATAGAATAGAACAGAACAGAACAGAACAGAATTAGAAGGCATAGGTATAGGTATAGGAATAGGAATATAATAATAAATATAGAATAGAGTAGAACAGAATAGAATAGAATAGAATAGAATAGAATAGAATAGAATAGAATAGAATAGAATAGAATAGAATAGAATAGAATAGAATAGAATAGAATAGAATAGAATAATGAATGGAATAGAATAGAATTAGAATTAGAATTAGAATTAGAATTAGAATTAGAATTAGAATTAGAATTAGAATGGAATGGAATGGAATGGAATGGAATGGAATGGAATAGAATAGAATGGAATGGAATGGAATGGAATGGAATGGAACGGAACGGAACGGAACGGAACGGAACGGAACGGAATAGAATAGAATTAGAATTAGAATTAGAATAGAATAGAATGGAATGGAATGGAATGGAATGGAATAGAATAGAATAGAATAGAATAGAAGAGAAGGGAAGGGAAGGGAAGGGAAGGGGAGAGAAGAATAGAATAGGATAGGATAGGATAGGATAATAAGTGGAATAGAATAGAATAGAATAGAATAGAATAGAATAGAATAGAATAGAATAGAATAGAATAGAATAGAATAGAATAGAATAGAATAGAATAGAATAGAATTAGAAGGAATAGGAATAGGAATATAATAATAAATATAGAATGGAATGGAATGGAATGGAATGGAATGGAATGGAATAGAATAGAATAGAATAGAATAGAATAGAATTAGAATTAGAATTAGAATTAGAATTAGAATTAGAATTAGAATTAGAATTAGAATTAGAATTAGAATGGAATGGAATGGAATGGAATGGAATGGAATGGAATGGAATGGAATAGAATAGAATAGAATAGAATAGAATAGAATAGAATAGAATAGAATGGAATGGAATGGAATGGAATGGAATGGAAGGGAAGGGAAGGGAAGGGAAGGGAAGGGAAGGGAAGGGAAGGGGAGAGAAGAATAGAATAGGATAGGATAGGATAGGATAATAAGTGGAATAGAATAGAATAGAATAGAATAGAATAGAATAGAATAGAATAGAATAGAATAGAATAGAATAGAATAGAATAGAATAGAATAGATGTCTGTCTGTCTATCATCTATCTATCTATCTATCTATCTATCTATCTATCTATCTATCTATCTATCTATCTATCTATCTATCTATCTATCTATCTATCCATGCATCCATCCATGCATTCATCCATGCATCCATCCATGCATTCATCCATGCATCCATCCATCCATTCATCCATCCATCCATCCATCCATCCATCCATCCATCCATCCATCCATCCATCCATCCATCCATCCATCCATCACTGGTATCTCTCTCTCTCTCTCTCTCTCCCCCCCCTCCCTCCCTCCCTCCCACACACACGCACACACACACACACTTGTTCAGTTATCGTTCAAATACTGTACGTACAATCTTAATACATCCTCCCAGAGTAGAGGAAGTCTATCTGTGGACAACAAATGCTGTGGGCTTCTTCAGGAGGCACGTCGTGCTTTCTATGGTCAGGAGGAGGAAGCACAGATCTTCAATCTTTTAACAGCTTTGACTGCTGGCTTTTAGGTTGGAGGTGAAGACCCCATCGCTAGAAGCCCTCAAGACTGGATGGAGCTATTTGTCTGGGATGGAATAAGGTCTCCTGCCTTGAGCAGTGGGGTTGGAGTAGAAGCTTTCCTGGGTCTCTTCCAGCCCTGTGATTCTATGATGGATTTTTGCTCGGTTGTTGTTGTGTCAGACCTGCCATCATTTAAACCTCTAAATAGAAAGGATCCTTGGCTCCATTTGTTGAGAAAGGTATAATTTTATTAGAGATCAAGTGTATTGCAGTGATGCAGAGCCAGAACTGAGAATCGCTCACAAAATATTTTCCCTCCTTTAATTTTATTTATTTTATTTTATTTTAATTTGATTTATATACCGCCCTTCTCCGGAGACTCAGGGCGGCTTACAATGCGTTAAGCAATAGCCTTCATACTTGTGTATATTTATATTTATACAAAGTCAGCTTATTGCCCCCAACAAACTGGGTCCTCAATTTACCCACCTTATAAAGGATGGAAGGCTGAGTCGACCTTGAGCCTGCCTGGGATTGAACTCGCCAGTAATTGCAGCAGCTGGATCTTAAATGCTGCCTTTGTAGGAGGCATTACTCCCCTACGCTACTCAGGCTCCCATTGCTGATTGCCTCCCACTGCTGATTCTCCACTCCCATGACCGATCATGTTCAAGGAAGACGTTTTCAGAATGGTCACTCCAAGCATAGATTAGTATGCACATGCTTTCTTCTCCCAACTGGTTGATCTTGAGGCAGTGTCTCAGGGAGATATAGAAGCTACTTTCGCTTTCCCCCAAGCATTCCCTCTCTCATCCATCCAGGTGGCTGCTGATACATTGTTTTCTACTCTTGCGATCTTCCCAAAGGTGAGAAGGGCAGCTGCAGAAATCCAATCGATCGAAAGGAAAACAAAGTGGACATTACCTTCGCAGGTCATCATTGGCCCCGGCTCAAATCCTTCATCGCAGGCGCATTCAAAGCCCCCGATCACGTTGGTGCAGGTACCGTTCCCGCATGGGTTGCCGATGGAGCATTCGTCCGTGTCTGCCAAGGATACGAGAAAAGAAGGGAGTAAATTCGTCTACTTGAAGGAAAAACTTCAAGTAAGGCTTGAACAGCCCTCCCCTCCCGAGATGGCAGGGATGGTGGCCCCCCACTCACCCACGCAGTTGACCCCGGTGTAGTCCAGGTTGTAGCCGAAGGGGCATTCGCAGCGGAAGGACCCGTCCGTGTTGATGCAGGCGCCGTTAATACAGATACCCAGATTCTCCGCACACTCGTTCACGTCTGCCGAGGAGAGCGTGTGGAATGAGCAACACCACGGGCTACGCGGCTTGTAGGCTGTTTTCACTTTCTCGAAAGGCACAAGCTCTCCACCCAAATGTGGTAGGTACTTAGATTTGAGTATTTTTATTAGTTTATCAAAATAGAAAAATACTAAGAAAAATGAAAATATATGCCATGGGAAAACAGGGGAGGAAGATGGGAAGAGGAGAAAGTGTAGGGGGAAAGGGAAAGGAAAAGAAAAAGAATTGATTTCCAATTCCTTTTCCTTTGCTACAATAAAGTGCTCGAAGTGGGGGGGGGAAAAGAAACTTTGATTTGGGGTTTTGCGGCTTAGATAGGTTTGTTGTTATAGGTGCGGTGGCCTAGAGGTGGAGCTCTCGCCTCACAGTCAGGAGATTGTGAGTTCGATCCTAGGTAGAGGCAGATAGTTCTCTCTCTGGGCACAATGAGAATGTATCTGCGGAACAAAACTCTGCATTGGTGACAGGAAAGGCATCCAGCCAGTAATAACTCAGCTCCATTCAGTTGCCCAGACTCCACTCCACAAGGGATTATGGGGGCGTGAAAAGATTAAAAAGAAAAAAAGCTTTGTTGTTATAGAAGTGGCTAATATATATTATTACATAAAAGTATAAAATTGAGGTTGTTTGTTATTACCTTATTCACCTGCAGGGGTCCCCAACCCCTGGGCCGCAAGCCAGTACTGGACTGCAGCCCATTCAGAACTGGGCCGCCAAAGTGGCATGTCACTGCGTTATTTTGTATTTGCCAGCTGAGCTTCCATTCTGAACATTACGGTAGTTTGCCAGAGAACTTTATCTCTGAGATAAGACTGTCTTGTGATTTTTGAAGCTACTGAGCATGTCTACATTCTTTCTTTTCTAACTTCCTGATTTACTTCTCCCTTTGTCCGTTTGCTGATAAACTGCCAGTAAAATGTAGTTAGATACTTTTTTTACTTTTATAATAAAAATGTTTTCTTAGAATATATACTTCAGGTTTTCTTTCTTTGAGAGTATACACCATGGAAAACAAGATCCATTCACCTTTAATTAATTAGTTTCCCGTGTGTGTGTGTGTGTGTGGAACGAGGCTGATTCACGCTTTGACATGGCAGACAAGTGTGCATACACACACAATTGCACTTGCACGTGCAGAGGGAGGATGAGTGAGCATGTACACGCAGCTCCATTTCTGCAAATGGCAGGCGCTCACCTGCCACTCTCATGGAACCATCCCCTCTCCCCCCATCCCCCATCCCGCTGGTCCACAAAGCTGGAAAAGTCAGAACTTGCTGTTTGATCCAAGATGGCGCCTCTGAAGTCTGCCTAAATGCTCTCTAATGGTTTCTTTATTTTTAATTATTCTCTGCGACTCACTACGGATTTCTTACTCACAAGACCATCTACTAAAAATTAAGCAATGTTTCTTTAAGGAGCAGCTTTCTGTGATCTCAACCCCACCCCTGTCTTTACAAACGCAGAGGAGATTCTAACACAGGAAGAAGCAATTTCCCCGGAGCCATGGATTACCCAAAAAATCAAACAGAGGAAGCGAAGAAAGAGAGGTAAAAGGGTGGGAGTTTTAAACAGATTAAGTAATAGGAGAAATAAAACTCCTCTGCCTTCAATTTTCCTAACCAATGTACGTTCACTTGCTAATAAAATGGATGAAATACAATTCTGACTTTTACAATTCAGCAGCCCTATGCTTCTCTGAAACCTGGTTAAATGAATCAATTGAAGATAGCAGCCTGCATATCCCAGGGTTTCAGATTCAATGATCAGATAGAATTGCAGAAACATCTGGTAAAAAGAAGGGAGGAGGCTTATGCTTATATATCAACAGCAGCTGGTCTCAGGTTATAACTATAATATATAAATTCTGTGATGAAAACCTAGAGACATTAATTATCAACTGCAAACCATACTATTCGCCTCGTGAATTTTCCTCATTTCTTCTAATTGCTGTTTATGTCCCACCCCCAAGCCTGTGTAAACAAGGCATTACGAATTCTACATTGCTGACCAAATTATGGTGGCTGAAGCCAAATACCCCGATTCACTGAGCATTATTTTGGGAGATCTAAACAAGGCAAACTTAAGGAAAGAGCTACCAAAATACTTTCAGCATGTCAATTGTCCCACTAGAGGCAAGAATACTTTAGACCAGTGATGGCTAACCTTTTTGCCATCGCGTGCCAAAAGTGGGGGGAGCATGGTGGGGTCACACGCACGCGTGCCCACATCCATAATTCTATGCGCCCCACCCCCCTGTGCTCCCCCCGCTTTTGGCACATGATGGCCCGGTGGGCCCGGTAGGCCCATTTTTTGCTCTCCCCAGGCTCCAGAGCCTTTCTAGGAGCCTGGGAGGGCAAAAACGGCCTTCCCCACAGCCCCCAGAGACCCTCCGGAGGCCGGAAACAGTGTGTTGGGCCCAGAAGGCCCAAAAATCAGCTGGCTGGTGCACCTGTGGCACCCGTGTCATAGGTTCGCCATCACGGCTTTAGACCATTGCTACACAACACTAACATATGTTTATCGGTCCTTACCACGAGCATCTGTGGGACACTCTGATCATTGCCTGATTCACCTTGTACCTGCTTACAGGCAAAGACTTAAAACCACAAAACCAGCAATTAAATCAGTGAAGACCTGGATGGAGGAGGCAAAATTAAGCTACAGGCCTGTCTTGACTGCACTGATTGGAAGGTTTTTGAAAGTATCTCTGCAGACTTGGATGAACTCACAGAGACTGTAACATCATATGTCAGCTTCTGTGAAGACCTGTGTGTACCGACCAGGAACTTGCAAATATACAGTAACAACAAACCTTGGTTCACAGCTAAACTTAAGCAGCTACGTCGTTCCAAAGAGGAATCCTACAGAAAAGGTAATAAAATGCTGTACAATCAGGCCAGAAATGTATTAACAAGGGAGATCGGAGCAGCAAAAAGAAGCTACTCTGAAAAGCTAAAGAAACAGTTCTCAACAAATGAATCAGCAAACATGTTGAAAATTCTTAAAAATATCATCAGCTACGGCAAACCTCCTTCCCAGGCTGAAGGAAATCAACAACTGGCAGATGATCTGAACGTGCTTTACTGCAGGTTTGAAAGGAAACTACAGCCACCTATCTCCATAACTCCCATTTCAGGCACACCAGCAACAGCCAAGCTTCCTTCAACTGACCCCATCCCATTGGGTTCACAACCCCTAGTGATCACAGAAAAGGAAGTGCAAGACCTATTTCACAGACAAAAGCCAGGAAAAGCTCCAGGCCCAGACAAGACAACTCCTTCTTGCTTAAGAGTCTGTGCTGACCAGTTGGCCCCCATCTTCACCCATATCTTCAATAAATCACTTGAGATGTGCTATGTTCCTTCTTGCTTTAAATGCTCTACTATCATCCCAGTGCCGAAGAAGCCCACCATCAAGGAACTGAATTACTGCAGACCAGTTGCTCTAACATATGTAGTCATGAAAACCTTTGAAAGGCTGGTGTTGTTCCACATGAAAACCATCACAGATCCGCTGTTAGACCCCTTGCAATTTGCATACCGGGCAAATAGATCAACAGATGATGCTATTAATATGGCTCTGCACTACATCCTACAACATCTTGAATCTCCAAAGATGTATGCAAGGGTCCTCTTTGTAGACTTTAGTTCAGCATTCAACACCATCATTCCAGACACTCTTCTAACTACCGTATTTTCCGGCGTTTAAGATGACTTTCTAACACACCAAAATCTTCTCAAAAGTCGGGGGTCGTCTTGTACGCCGGGTGTCAGTCTCCTGTAACCAGGCAGACCAGTCCAAAAGGCTTTGAGGAGCCTTAAATGGCTCTAAGGAGCCAAGCTGAATTGCCTGCTGAGTTGCCGCTAATCAGCTGAGTTACACGCAAGCCCCGGGTAAAAGGGAAAAACTTTCCTTTTACACAAGGCTGGCCATCCCAGCTGAGTTGGCTGATTAGCAGGCAATTCAGCTGGGATCGCCAGAGCTTGGATGGCCAAGCCCCGTTTAAAAGGGAAAAACTTCCCTTTTACACAACGCTGGCCACCCCAGCTGCTAATTTTTGCCTGCTAATTGATACGTAGCAAAAATCCCCCCCCCCTCCAGCTTGCATACCTTAGCTGCTAGCTGCAACGCTTGCCTTGCCTTGCCTGCAATCCATTGCATCAGTAAGCAACTAAATCTCCCTGCCTGCAATCAAGCAGGCAGGGAGTTGTGGACTTCAACTCCCAGAATTACTCAGCCAGCAAAGCAAAGCTGGCTGAGGAATTCTGGGAGTTAAAGTCTACAAGTCTTAAAGTTGCCAAGGTTGGAGACCCTTATTCTATTGGGTAAGGTTTTTTTCTTCTTTGGGAGCTTTAAAAAAAAATAGTTAATTGGGGGGTTTTTTAATTGTTCTTTTTTAGACCTAGCCATTTAAAGGCTAGGTCTAAGTTTTAGGCTAGGAAGTTTTAAATTTAACTTTCATATAAAAATAAAAATAAAAATAAATAAAATAAAATAAAATAATAAAATAAAATAATGGCAGGGGCCATTTTAGGCCTAACACAGCTGCTTTTACATTGTGGGTGAGCCAGTTGATGTTTTTTAATTTTTATTTGGTGTGCGTTGGAAGAGGGGTCGTCTTATACAGCAAGTATAGCCCAAACCCTATATTTTTACAAGAAAAGTCAGGGGTCGTCTTATATGCCCAGTCGTCTTATACGCCGGAAAATACGGTAAGCTAAACCAGCTACAGGTACCTGAACGCACGTGCAAGTGGATCATAAGCTTCCTAAAAAAAAAAGGAAGCAGCAGGTGAAGCTAAGCAAAATCACATCAGATACCTGTACAATTAGCACAGGGACCCCCCAAGGCTGTGTGCTCTCCCCACTTCTCTTCTCTCTGTAGACCATCTCTAACGATCCATCTGTTAACTACTGAAGTTCGCAGATGACACAACACTGATCAGTCTCATTCGAAACAATGATGAATCTGCATACAGATGGGAGGTTGAACAACTAGCCTCGTGGTGCAACCAGAACAATCTGGAACTTAACACACTTGAAATAATAGAAATGGCGGTGGACTTTAGGAGAAACCCTTCCATACTTCCACCTCTCACAATACAGTATCGACTGTAGAGACCTTCAAATTTCTATGTTCTACCATATCTCAAGACCTAAAATGGAGAGCTAACATCAAAAACGTCATCAAAGAAGCACGACAAAGAATGTTCTTTCTGTGCCAACTCAGAAAGCTCCAACTGCCCAAAGAGCTGCTGATCCAGTTCCACAGAGGAATGATTGAGTCTGTCATCTGCACCTCCATAACTGTCTGGTTTGGCTCTGCAACCCAATAAGACAGAAACAGACTTCAGCAGCTAGTTAGAACTGCAGAAACACAATGGCTACCAACCTGCCTTCCATGGAGGACCTGTATACTGCACGAGTCAAAAAGAGGGCTGTGAAAGTATTTACAGACTCTTCGCATCCTGGACATAAACTGTTTCACTCCTACCCTCAAAACGCTCCTATCCACTGCACACCAGAACAACTAGACACAAGGACAGTTTTTTCCCCAACGCCATCACTCTGTTAAACAAATAATTCCCTCAACACTGTCAAACTATTTACTAAGTCTGCACTACTATTAATCTTCTCATCATTCCCATCACCCATCTCCTTACACTAATGACGGTATGACTGTAACCTTGTTGCTGGTATCCTTACGATTTATATTGATATTGTTTCCTGATTGCTTATTTGTACCCTATGACTATCATTAAGTGTTGTACCGTATGATTCTTGATGAACGTATCTTTTCTTTTATGTACACCGAGAGCGTCTGCACCAAGACAAATTCCTTGTGTGTCCAATCACACTTGGCCAATAAAAAATTCTATTCTATTCTATTCTATTCTATTCTATTCTATTCTATTCTATTCTATTCTATTCTATTCTATTCTATTCTATTCTATTCTATCCTATCCTATCCTATCCTATCCTATCCTATCCTATCCTATCCCATCCCATCCCATCCCAACCCATCCCATCCCATCCCATCCCATCCCATCCCATCCCATCCCATCCCATCCCATCCCATCCTATCCTATCCTATCCTATCCTATCCTATTACATTCCATTTCATAATTTCTATTCCATCCCATTCCATTCCATTCTATGCTTTTTCTTCTTCTACTTCTTCTTCTTCCGTTGGATTTTTTGTGTACTTTTTATGCCTTAAACTAAATTGTAGGTTGTGCTTCGGTGTCAGGCCCTGGGACAAATTGGCTGAACAATAAAACTGTTCAGCGGAGACATGAACCGTCTTTTCAGCTTATTTATCTAATCAATCACGAGACTTTGCAAAGCAATTTCTGTCCTCTTAGACAGTGGCCTCCAAAACTTTTGGGATTGTGTATTTTATCAAGAAAAATGTTTTATGCATGCTTCCCCAGCATAAACAGGGGGAGCTGGCCTAACCTTTGCGACTCGCACGTTTTCTGATGTTTGATGAAATTTATGCATCGGGAAAAGCGTTCCCAGGTTCTTTCTGTTTTGTTTTGCGTATGTGTGAGCCTATGGGTGTGTGGGTGTGTTTGCTTGTGTGTCTACAATTAGTCCTTGATATACAACCGTAATAGAGACTGCCCGCCACGGAGGCTGCCCATTATGGTTGTATGTTGTGGCGGTTATACAGCCGCATTCTCTTTTGTGACGGTCATTAAGGAAACGTGGCGGTTGCTAAAAGAATGCCATCGGCATTAAACAAACACCTCAGTCGTTAAGCGAACCATTGTTTGCTATGGAGCGAAAGGTGTAGCATTACGAGATGCTTTTAGTCATTGGACATCTCTGTGGCCAGGAAAGGTTTAGGACTGTGATGATGAACCTATGGCACAGGTGGCATGCCTTGCCATATCGGTGGGCACACGAACCCAGCTGATTTTGGGCCTTCCGATCCCACCGGAAATTGGCAAATGGGCCGTTTCCAGCCTCCGGAGGGCCTCCAGGGAGGGGGTGGGTTGGGAAGGCTGTTTTCACCCTCCCCAGGCTTCTAGAAAGGCTCTGGAGGCTGGGGAGAGCAAAAAATGGGCCTTCCGGTCCCACTGGAAGTTGGCAAATGGGCCGTTTCTGGCCTCCGGAGGGCCAGAACCCAGCGGGGTGGTTTTTGCCCTCCCCAAGCTCGATTTTGCCCTCCCCAAGCTCCTAGAAAGGCTCTGAAGCCTGAGAGAGAAAAACGGGCCTACTGGGCCCACCATGCTATCGTGTGCCATGAGTGGTGGTGATGGTCGTGAGGAGTGTCGCACGTGCATGCGTGGGGGCGGGGCACATAGAATTATGG
Organism: Coluber constrictor foxii; assembly: GCA_038048745.1. Taxonomy (NCBI): domain Eukaryota; kingdom Metazoa; phylum Chordata; class Lepidosauria; order Squamata; family Colubridae; genus Coluber; species Coluber constrictor. The sequence continues at coordinate 3,810,423 of CM075958.1, read as the reverse complement.
ATGCGGGCACACGTGCATGTGACCTCCCCCCCCCCCCCACTCCTGGCATGCAATGGCAAAATGGTTACCCACCACTGGTCTAGGACAACTTGTGGCGGCCAACCTGCCGCGGGACAAGAGTTATACTAATATCAAAGAAATAGTGGAATAGAATCATTAAAGAAAGGATGAGAAAGGAAGGGCAGAGTGAAACATTGAACCATTCATTTGATTTTAAATAAAAATGAAATAAAATTTTAAGTTATTTTAAATAATTAAATCGAATTGTCGAATTGTCCTGCGGCGAGTTGTCCCATTCCACCCAGGAATGGCCGATTCTTTCTTCCCCACCCCATTCCCCCAAATGGAGGAAAAGCCTCCATTGTTCTGAGCAGTCTATCTTCAGATCTGGATGAAAGCCAGGCTGCTTAATCCTGCCGAAAGCTCCCAAGGGGGTACAGAGGTAAAGATAAAACTCACTCTTGGCTTTGAGTTCTTACCTTCTCGGGAATCTCCGAGCCCTGGAATGGCGCCGTGGCCGTACGGACACAATTCTTGAAAGGCAACTGCAGACGGGAGAGGCAAGACCTGCTGTCATTCCACTAACAAGTGTTTATTCTACAGCGGGTCCTCAATTTACGGCCACAATTGGATCAGAATGTGTTAATAAGGGAGGCAAACGCTAAGAGAGATGTACCCAATGTTACAGTCTTTTTTTGTGTGTGCTACAGTTGTTAAGTGAATCACATGGTCATTAAATGAATCCAGCTTCTCCCAGAGACTTTGTTTGTCAGAAGCTGGCTGTGTGTGTGTGTGTGTGTGTGTGTGTGTGTGTGTGTGTGTGCTACAAATGGCGATGGAGTGACTTCAGGAGGCTGCAACCGTTATAAGTACATGCCAGTTGCCAAGCGATAGGATTTTGATCACCTGACCCTGGTACGACAGTCGCTGAGCGCGAAGAGCGGTCGTAAGTCACTTTTTTCAGTGCCGTAAGTTCGAACTGTTGGTAAACAAACGGTCACAAGTCAAGGATTAGCTGTATTTATTTTTCAAAGCAATTCAGGACCCTGGATGGCTTAAAAAACAGTTAAAACAAATATAAAAACAACGACAACAACCAAAAAAACAATGCAGGTACCATTTGTTTAGTGACTCTTCAAAGTTACAGCAGCACTGAAAAAACCCTGACTTACGACCGTTTTCACACTTGCTACGGTTGCAGCATCCCCAATCAAAATTAAGACCCTTGGCAACTGACTCCTATTTAGGACGGAAGCAGTGTGCTGTTTCTTATAAGCAATGGGGAAGTTGGATTCCCTTAACAACCGTGTGAGTAACTTAACCGTAGCCGTGATTTCCTTATCGAGTGTAGCAAGAATGGGGTGAAATCCACTTCACAAAGGTCTCACTTAGCGATGGAAATTTTGGGTTCTCAACTGTGGTCGTAAGGAGAGGACTACTTTTAATGCCCATCTCGTTGCGAGGACTCTGGGTCCTTATAAGCGATGGAAACTGATCAAAAGGGAGCCTGAGTGGCGTAGGAGGCTAATGCCTCCTACTAAGGCAGCATTTAACATCCAGCTGCCTGCAATTACTGCGAGTTCAATTCTCACCAGGCCCAAGGTCGACTCAGCCTTCCATCCTTTCTAAGGTGGGTAAATTGAGGACCCAGTTTGTGGGGGCAATAAGCTGACTTTGTATAAATATACAAAAGTACGAAGGCTATTGCTTAACGCATTGTAAGCCGCCCTGAGTCTCCGGAGAAGGGCAGCATATAAATCAAATTTTAAAAAAAAGAGAGAGAGAGAAAAAAAGAGAGAGAGAACAATACAACCATTTCAGCTTTTAAAAAAATCTCCCTGTTATGCCCCTAATTGGAGCCTGAATCAGAGGAGGAAGATGAGCCAGAACTGCAGCCGACAGAGGTCGAGGGAGTGGCTCCGTTGGCTTGGGAGCAAAATGGGGAGGGGCAGGCCCAGTCAGGCCATGGCCTTTCAGGATTGGGACAGCTTGTAAGCAGGGAGGAAGGGGGTCAGGATGACCAAGAGAGGCTAAGCAGTGAACATGAGAGACCGAGCTCAGGCGATGAGCAAGGACCATCCCCTCCTGATCCTCGAGCACGGAGAGTGGAGAGAAGGCGAGAACAGCGCAGGTTGACCGACTACTCAGGAGGAGAGCGCCCCGCCCCTCTCCACAAGGCACACCTGGGGACTGAGACTTAAGGAGATGCTGTGGGGAGGGGGATTGTCTGGAACAAACTCTGAATTCAAGGAGTGTTGAGTGCTGTTGCCGACATTTGAAGTTTCCTGGAGTTCCTCCTTTCTTCCTGGCTTCCTGGATTAATTGCCTCGTTTGCTTCCTGGACTCATTGACTTACCTTGCTTGATTTCTTGGTTTGCAGCCGTTGTGCTCACAACATTGGGCTGGACTACTTGCAGCCAGAGGCTGCTAGAGGTCTGTGTGTCATCACTTTGCTCTGGGGCATGCCAGGGACGTGGGAGTGTTTGGGGAAACTTGGAGCAATAAAGGAACAGTTTGAACTGCCAGCTGCGTGTTGCCTCTGTGCGGTGCCCCGGGTCATCACACTCCCCTCCTCCAGACCCATGTCCAAAGTTGAAGAAATGGTTGTATTGCTCCCATTTGGGAGGCTGTCCCTTGGGTGCAAGGGACAGCCTCTTCCCTGCTGATGGAGGGGAGGAGAGGCTGGGGTCTCCCTAGGATCATCAGGGAGAAACCGTCAAAGAGACCGGGGAAAGGGGGAGGATGATGATGGACTCCTGGGCCTCCTTCCCTCCTTTCCTCTGCCCTCCCTGCTGTCAATCTCCTACCGTTGCCTTCCTGGGGGCACAGCTCGCAGGGGTCTCCCCAGCCTTCGCCTGGCATCTTGCTGCAACAGCATCGAGCCTTGGTGGTGTTGAAAGCTTTGGGCACGGAGCACTTGCCATTGTCGAAGCGAGTAAAGCAGAAACTCTGGCGGGTGTCTGCAAAGAATGGGGAGCGGGAATACCTGAGGTCAGCAAACAGGGAAGACCTGCAGGCATCTGCCTGGGGTAGGAGGGGAGGGAGGGTCCCTGACTCCTTCATCTCTGGCCCTCCCATAGCAATGGCGTCACCAGCGGAGACTCCACTGTGGGAAAAAGTCTACCAACAACACACGGGACACACTTGATGTGCCAAGACTCCCTGTTGAAATGGGGTAGAACAGAGTTCCCCAAACTCTGGGTTGGCGGTCCGGAGAGGGGAAAGAGGGGATGATTTTATGGGAGTGGTAGGTATGTGCACACACACAAGCACTCATTGTTCGCACGAGTGGGGCTCCGAGAGCCCAAGATGCTCGTGTGGCTAGGCCCTCACGTGGCCCGTTTGCGAATACACCGTGGCCCGATAGCGGGCTGTGTCGCACAAGTTGGGGACCCACGGGGTAGAACATTTGGCTACTTGGGGTTGGACTAGAAGACCTCCAAGGCCCCTTCCAACTCTGTCGTTCTGTTATGCTCCCCTGAATGTGATGCGGTGCTCTTCGTCGGACACCGGGTCAGATAGTGACCAGCTGCCATTTGAGATCTTACACAGTAGGAAAAGCAGATTTTGTCCAAGTAACGAATACCGTCTGCTTAGTTGGATAAATGGCTTCGATATTGATAGAGAGAGTGCTTATTCTATTCTTATGAATCAAGGTATGTTAACACGTAACCTATAACTTGCATATAATTTCCTGAATTCCTCAAACCTTGCAAAAAAAACCCAACGCTACATTTTCCTATCGTGCATGTACCATAGTATTATGTGTTGCTTCTATATAATTTTACTCCTGGTGCTCTGTGCAATACGCCAGGGACTCTCTGTTTAAACGGGGCAGGATATTCAGCCACTGGTCTGAAATGGGATAGGGTCTCTTGCTTGGGTTCTCCTCCAAGATGCCTCCCAGCTCTGTTCTGATTCTGATTTTCGTTCCCAAACCCCCTGTGCATGGATCAGCACCGGTCCACGCACGGTCTGTTGGGAACCGGGCCACGGAAGTGGCAGGCGAGCGTGCAATGCTTCATTTGCACAAGTGCAGGATTGAGTTGTGCGTGTGAAACCATCCACTACTCCCACGTGCCCCCCTCCCCCCCCCAGTTGCTGCCATGTGCTCTATAAAGCAAATACTCCTGAGATAATTTTCCAGCAGGCAGGACAGCTGATCGTCTGAGACTCTTGCTCCCTAAAGGGGAAAGCTTTGGATTGAGGGGATGGGAGATGTAGTGGTCCCAAGGCACGCACAGAGTGGAGACAAAACATGCCCATCCCCAGGATGGAAGATTATAAATATATGTGGCTGGCACACTCACCAAAGCAGCGCCGACCGTTGTCAGACAGGACAAAACCAGTTGGGCAGATGCACTGAAAAGTGCCAGGCGTGTTGGTGCAGGTACCGAACAGACAGATGTTGGGGTCTTCCTCACATTCGTTGATATCTGCAACCCAACGAGATGGATTACAGGCTGCCCCCACTCACCTCCAGTACCCTGAATTTGCTCTATAGGCAGGTTTAGTGCTGGTAAGGACAGGAAAATCCTCTCCTCCAAGGATCAATGCACATAAAAAATATGTGCTTAGATAGCGTGGGTTTGACCGCCATCTTGACTTTTTTGACCCCTCCCCCAGGGAGGACCCTATTCCCTTATGTGCTACCAGGGGATCAAAGCCAGAGGCGGCCGCAGACATCCCCCCCCCCACACACACACACCAAGCAGGACCCAGCTATCAAAAGTATGCGTTTGTCTGTGGTGCATTGTGCTTCTTACCGATACAGTTGTCGTTCTGCACTTCGTAGCCGGGAGGGCAAATGCAACGGAAGGAGCCTTCCAGATTGTGGCATGTTCCTGGGGAGCAGCTGCCCAGAAGGCTGACACACTCGTTGATGTCTGCATGGAAGAAAAACCCTGCGTCACCTTCCCCACGGCTGGGAGCAGCTGTCCCTGCCCTAGAGATCAGGGAGGGTTTCCGACACTGCGTGGGTGTAGGAGACATTGGCTCACAGTTGGGTTCTAAATTTTTTTACTACCGGTTCTGTGGGCGTGGCTTATTTTGTGGGTGTGGCTTGATGGTCATGTGACAATTCTTTAGGATTTAGCAGAGGTACTGGTCTACCAGGCTTTTAACTGCTTGCAGAGCTGTACCGGTCTACCCATTTGTTTTTGGAGGCACCGGTCTACCACCACACTGCCTTTTAACATTGATCAGCTGTAGGGTGGCCCTTTGTAGGCGGTCCTACAGCCGTGGCAAGAGTTTAAACAGTTTTTTTCCTTCTAGCCAATCAGCTGGGACTTGGGAGGCAGCAATAGATTGGGGGTGGGGCCAAATAAAAGGTAAGAATAACACGGGGGGATGGGGTGGGGCTCCCCAGCTCCCGAACAAAGAGAACCGGTTCAGTGATGTCATATCGTCATCACTACCAGCTCGGCCGAACTGGGAGGAACCCACCACTGCACTGGCTAAGCCTTTGGAAATCAAGCCATCCAGCCTTAAACAGGTAGTCCTTGACTTACGACCCCAACTGAGCCCAAAATTGCCGTTGCTGAGCAGTGGTGCGGTGAGTTTTTCCCTGTTTTATGACCTTCCTTACCTCAGCTGTTAAGTGAAACACTGCATTTGTTAAATTAGTAATACGGTTGTTAAGTGAATCTGGCTACCTCATGGACTTTGCTCATCAGAAGGTCGTAAAAGGGGATCATATGACCCCCTGGGAGGCTGCCACCGTCATAAATACGAGCCAAGCATCCTTATTTTGATCATGTGACCACGGAGAGGATGCTAAAAGGGTCGTAAGTGTGAAAACCGTCGTAAGTCCCTTCGTTCGGTGCCATTGTTAACTTTGAATGGTCACTAATGGAGGTTGTGAGTCGAGGACTACCTATCGTAGAGCGATCCCAACAGCAGGAATGGTGTGGTCGTTAAGTGAGACATCACGTCATTGTGGTTTGCCGGTTTCCCTGTCAGTGTCTCTGTTGCTTGTCAGAAATTGGCTGGGAAGATTGTCACTTGCAATCATGTGATTCCCCGGGACCCTGCGAGCTTTTTCAAGTACGACTGGTTGTAAGTCCCCTTTTTTCAGCATTGTCATCGCTCAATGAATAGTCGTAAATCAAGGACTACCTGTCACTGGATTAGATCTGGGTCTGGCCTCTTGAAAAAGATGTAGTAGGCAAACTGGACCAGATCGAGACGGGCCACAAAGACAGAAATGGAGTAGGTGAGCCTCTTTGGAGGTTTTTTTTCCAACAGTTGTACCTGTTGAATTGGCTTGCCTGCAGACTGCAGGGGGTTGGACTAGATGACCCTTGAGGGGGAGTCCCTTCCAACTCTACCCTTCTAGGAAGAAGAAATACGAATCCAGGGCAGAGGGCTGTGTCTATATAATGCAAGAGAAGAGAGGGGGACGACACGTTGGTTCTGTCAACACCTCCCAAGGACCCCGGGAGGTACCCACCGATGCAATTCTTGCCATCCGGGGTGTGGTCGTAGCCCTCCTGGCACAGACACCGGAAGGACCCCATGTTGTTGATACACTGTCCGTTGCGGCAGACCTGCCCGGCCAGGGAGGAGCACTCGTCGATATCTGTGGGGGAGAGTGGGGTGAGAAGTGGGGGGTCAGTATCACCATTCCCGGAGGCTCAGCTGTCCCCTCCTCTTGTCCCAACCGCGCCTCCTTACCCATGCAATCGTTGTTGTGAGTCAGTTCGAAGCCCGGGAAGCAAAGGCAGTTGTAGGACCCCACTGTGTTCTTGCAGGTGCCGTTCCCGCAGGGCTGGCGGTCGCATTCGTCGATGTCTGCCGGGCGAACGAAGAAATACCCACGCGAGGATGACAGGGAGATATTATTATTTATTTATTAAATTTACAGGCCACCCATTTCACTGACCAATGTGCCATTATTATTATTGTTGTTGTTGTTGTTATTACCAGGATAACATCTGTGTAACGCTTCATGGAGATGGCTCCACAGTAACCTTTACGATAACAGCCCTGTGAAGTAGGCCACCCCATTTTAAAAACCCACCATATAATGTTATGGATGCTCCATCGCTGGAGGTTTTCGAAAATAGACTGGACCGCTATTGGATGGGGATGGTATAAGGACTCCTGCCTTGAGCAGTGTCACTGCGTTATTTGTATTTTCCAGCTGAGCTTCTATTCTGAACATTACGGTAGCCTTGCCAGAGAACCTTATTGTCAGGTTTCGAAGTCGTCTCAAATAAATTGCATTTCAAACAAAGTCTTTGATGAAAAAAAACCCTCTTATTTATTAAGCACGAACATTCTACTCCGACTCATCGCAGCCAACTCTGGCTTCCTCAGCCAAACCCCTCCTTTTCCTCTCCCCACTCCTCTGCACTCATTGGCCATCTTCCCAGTCACTCTGCCCCTAATCTACTGCTCCCACTCAAAGGAATTTCCTCCCTCCCATCCCATCTCCTAGGTGATATTCTCTCCAGGGAAAATAAGTAGGTGAAGAGTCAACCGTCCCTTTCCAGATGCCTCCGCTTCTCCTTCTTATGTCAGCATTAGAGTAAGTGTAGCATGAAATGCTGACACTTATCTCTAAGATAAGAACTATTTTGAACTACTGCACATGTCTACATTCTTTCTTTTCTAACTTCCTCACTTTACTTTCTCTTTTGTCCATCTCTGAGATAAACTGCCAGCAAGATGTAATTATCTAGGTTTTTTTACTTTGATAAATAAAATGTTTATTAGCATTTATACTTTGGGTTTTCTTTCTTGGAGAGTATACACCATGGGAAACAAGATCCAGTCACCTCTAATTAATCACAGTTTCCCCAGGGGGGAAACGAAGCTGATTCACGCTTTGACAAGCAGGGGGTTGGACTAGAAGATCTCTGAAATCCTTTCCAGCCCCGGGGTTCTATGTTCCAAGTTTTCCTGTCACCACACAGGCTCCTCAAGGGATACTTGTATTTATATTCCTTGCAGACAGCTGGTTGTTTGCATTTGTTTAGCGAGTCATATCAGCTGGTCATTTGCACACTTTCTGAGAGTCATTGAGGCCACTTGGAGGTTTATCTATGTCCTTAGGGTCACCTGAGTAGTGCAAATGGGTGTGGCACCTTCTGGGAACTGCTGAAAGGATTGTGTTGTAGGCTGTAGAAAGACAGATGATGTCGTATCCCTCCAAGTGGCCTCAGCGACTCTCTAAAATAATGCAAATGACCAGCTGCCTTCAAGGTATATAAATCCTTCCATTCCCCACCATTCAGTCAGAGCTGAAGAAGTTTCTCGGATGAGAAGCGAAATGTCTTCAAACCAGAAAGTCCAGTTGCCTCTTAAAAAAGCACCTTTGGGACAAAATTCCCTACAGGTAAACTCCCCCAATGACAGCCCCTCCAGGTAGGGTGAGATGGTGATGGGCTCAAGGTCACACAGGATGCACTACAACAGGGTGGGAACTTCCTGGTTTGTGAACAACTGGCGCACAAGCAAACCAGGTCTATAACTGGAAGTTTTAGGAAGAAGGGAGACGCCTGGCGTGCTGTAAGGACGTCGAACCCCTGCGATACTGACCCATGCACATGGTCAGGTCCCCCGTGGCTTTGAACCCATTGTAGCAGATGCAAAGGTAACTCCCTTCTGTGTCAACACAATCCCCATGGCTGCAGACGTTGGGAATCTCTTGGCACTCGTTGCGGCCTGCAACACAACAAAAGACAGGAAATTAGCTTGAAGAGAGAAAAGTCAAGAAGAAGGACAAGCCCAAATCTGAGACCAATTAGGCTTGGACCAAAGCATAGTGTGATGATGCTACGACCCTTAGAAAGTGTGACCCACTTATAAAAATAAAGATGATTACACTGATTAACAGTGTAACAAAGATGATGACACTGGGATTAACAGTAGAAGTATTGTTAATATATTGTAATATATTGTAATTATATAATACAATAATATATTGTATTATATAGACAAAGATGATGACACTGGGATTAACAGTGGAAGGATAAAAGAAAAGGTATAATTAGATTATGTAAAAAGAAAATATGTAAATGGAAATAATGAATTAATTTTTATTATGATATTGGAAGGTATTGTCTGAGAAAATTGGTAGCTATAATAATTGGGATATTGTTTAAATATGTCTAATAATTGTAATAATATGAACATTTTTATTTAAGTAAAAAGGAAAAGGAAAAGGAAATTGAAATAGCATCATTTGCATTAAGAACTAAGTTTAAATGTTAAATGTTAAATTGCTATATTTTTAAAATTAGAGATAAGATTTAAATTTGATAAATGTACTATGAGTTATTAACTGATTTAAGATTTTAGGTGGGTTAATAGAAGGGTAATTGTTTTGATTAAGTAAATAAGAGTAAACTCTTTGAAGATGGAATTAGTTGAATAAGTGATTTAAGATTGAGAAATAAGTGTTATGGCAAAATAGAATATATAAAATTTTGTTCAGGATGACAAAAAATTATATAAATTGATAACCGGATCAAAGCTCTGTTCCGAAAAGATGTAATTGGTATGTTTGGTTAAAAAATAAAAAACTTTTTGCAAAAAAATGAGAAAGTGTGACCCACATTTTCTTCTTCCTGCTGTTCAAAGGAAACAATTTTTCACAACCTTGGTTATTTGAGGATGTGTGTACTTCGACTCCCAGAATTCCCCAGCCAGCATACTGGGCTGGGGAATTCTGGGAGGTGAAGTTCATACATCTCCAAGTGGCCAAGGTTGAAAAACACAGAACTACAGTTGCCAATTTACAACCATTTGCTCAGTAACTGTTTGAAGTTATAACAGGCCCGAAAAAAGCAACTTCTGTCCAGTTCTTGTGTTTACGACAGTCGCAGCATTTCAATGGTCAGGTGATCAAAATTTGGGCCCTTGGCAACCGGCTTCCGACAAGCAGAGTCATTGGGGGAAGCTGGATTCATTTAATGACCGTGTGATTCAATTCACAGCAGCACTTATTTCCCTTAACCACCATGGCCATAAAGGTTGTAAAAATTGGGTGAGACTCACTTAACAACCACAATGAAAATTATGGTCCTCATTGTGGTTGTAAGGCGAGGATTACTTGAATTGAAATGATCAAAATCGTTTCCTTCTCATTCATCATCTTAAGATCGGGGTTCGAACCGGTCTTACCGACACAAGCTCCGCTCGGCGACAACTTGTATCCTGAAGAGCATTCACACCGGTAACTGCCGGGGATATTTAAGCAATCGGCGTTTCGTTGGCAGAGATTTTCCCCTCCGCTGCATTCATCGATGTCTGCCAGGAGACGGAAAAAGAGAAAGAAAAATTTCAGCAAGAGAGAGAAGGACTAATGCCTCCCCGATTTTGGTCTGAACACCTGTCTCCCCACGCCTTCTCTCGGTCGCTCGGATATACGGGTAGTCCTCGACATATGACGGTTCACTTAGTGACCATTTGAAGTTACAACGGGACTGAAAAAAAGAACCTACGGCCGGTTTTCACCCAACCATTGCAACATCCCCATGGTCATGGGAATCAAAATTTGGATGCTTGACAACTGACTCAAATTTATGACGGTCGCAGTGTCCTTTTGCGACCTTCTACCAAGCAATCAACGGGGAAGCTACATTCACTTAACAAATGTGGTACGAAAAAATTGTAAAACGGGACAAAACGCCCCTGACAAATTTCTCCCTCTTAGCAACATAAATTTCGGGTTCCCTTGTGTATATTCCCTCATTTCCTGGAGGAAACGGACTACCTGGATCCCTAACAATCTGGCTTCAAGTGTGGTCACAGCACGGAAACGGCTTTGGTCGCCTAGTGAATGATCTCTGGCGGGCTTGTGATGGGGGTTGTTCCTCCATCCTGGTCCTTCTTGACCTCTCAGCGGCTTTCGATACCATCGATCATGGTATCCTACTGCAGTGACTCAGGGGGTTGGGGATAGGAGGCACTGTGTTGCAGTGGTTCTCCTCCTACTTCTCGGGCCGCTCGCAGTTTGTATCGGCGGGGGTCAGAGATCCTACCAGCGGCCTCTCACTTGTGGAGTGCCTCAGGGATCGGTTCTCTCCCCCCTGCTCTTTAACATCTACATGAAGCCGCTGGGTGAGATCATTTGTGGCTTTGGGGTGAGGTATCACCAATACGCGGATGATACCTAGCTTTACATCTCCATCCCGGGCCACCCTGGGGATGCCCTTTCTGTGATGTCCTGAACAGGCTCAGACTGAACCCTCCCAAGACTGAGTGGCTCTGGATGCCGGCATCTCGGGACCTAGAGATACCATCGCTAGCGATCCGTGGGGAGATCCTTACCCCATCCGATAGGGTTCGCAATTTGGGAGTCCTCCTGGATTCTCGGCTATCCTTGAATGACCATCTGACGGCCGTAACCAGGGGGGCTTTTGCACAAGTACGTCTTGTGCACCAGTTGCGCCCTTTCCTAGGCCGAGATGCCCTCACCACAGTCACTCATGCCCTCGTTACTTCTCGGTTGGATTACTGTAACGCCCTCTACATGGGGCTGCCCTTGGGATGCATTTGGAGACTCCAGTTAGTTCAGAACGCGGCCGCACGGGTAGTTACGGGAGCTCCTCGTTACTCCCGTGTTACACCTCTCCTGCGCGGGCTGCACTGGCTACCAGTTGTTCTCCAGGTCCGTTTCAAGGTGCTGGTGCTTACCTATAAAGCCCCACATGGCTTAGGCCTGGGGTACTTACAGGACCATCTCTTGCCTTCCTCCCATCGTCCGGTGCGCTCCCACAGAGCGGGCCTCCTCCGGGTGCCGTCAGCCAAACAATGTCAGCTGGCGGCTCCCAGGGGGAGGGCTTTCTCTGTCGGAGCCCTGACACTCTGGAATAGTTTGCCCACCAACCTCAGAATGGCCTCCAACTTCCTCTCCTTTCGCCGTGGACTAAAGACATGGCTGTTCCAACAATTATCTGATCGTGGGGCTTTATAGTTTTATAATGGTTTTTATTGTGGATTTTAATTTATTTTAATTATGCTTATTGTGATTTGTATTGGCGATTGTTGTATGTAAGCCGCCCTGAGTCCTCAGGGAGAATGGAGACATATAAATCATAAAAATAAATAAATAAATAAATAAATAAATATTGAAAACTGCATCTTTGTCATTGTGGCTTCTCCGCACCACACCAGCGACAAGGATAAGGATAAGGATAAGGATAATTTTATTTCTATATTGCCCCTCCCCCGAAGGACTCAGGGCGGTGTACAGTCAGGTAAAAACACAATACAAATATCACAATTTAAATTTAAAAATTATTAAAAATATTAAACTTAAGGCCGAAATTAGCTAAAAACCCAGAAATTTAAGAGCTCCAAAAATTAAAACTCAATTATGAAGTTAGCCCTGCCTGTTGGAAGAGCAGGGTCTTAAGAGCACAGCAGAAAACTCGGAAATCAATGATCATGCGTATGTCCGGGGGCAGTTCATTCCAAAGGGCAGGGGCCCCCACAGAGAAGGCTCTCCCCCTGGGTGTCGCCAGCCGACATACTTTGGCCAACGGCACCCTGCGGAGTCCCACTCTGTGGGAGTGAACTGGCTGGTGGGAGGCTATCGGTGGCAGAAGGCGGTCTCGCAGGTACCCAGGTCCTAAGCCATGGAGCGCTTTAAAGGTGGTAACCAACAAGACATCAAATCTTATTTTTTGCCTATTGTCCATGTTAGAGGAGAACCAAAGGGGAAGGGGGAGGGGGGGAGGGCGAGGGGAGAAAAGGGAGGGGGCTTTGATTGAGCAGCCATTCCTTCCCTTTGACTGTTTTAGCCCCCCCTGCCCCCGTGGACACCCCTGTCCTGAAATCTGAGTCCTTGTTTAGCAACCATTCCTTTTGTGACCATTAGGTAGTCCTTGACTTACAACAGTTCATTTAGTGACCGTTCGAAGTTACAAAGGCACTGAAAAAAGTGACTTATGGCTGTTTTTCACACTTACGACTGCTGCAACATCCCCAGGGTCACTTGATCAGAATTCAGACGCTTGGGCAACTGATTCATATTTATGACGGTTGCTGGGTCCTGGTGTCACCTTTTGCGACCTTTGGACAAGCAAAGTCAACGGGGAAGCCAGATTCACTTAACAACCATGTTGCTAACTTAACAACGGTGGCAAGAAAGGTTGTAAAATCAGGCACAACTCACTTAACAACTGTCTCACTTAGCAACAGAAATTCTGGGCTCAACTGTGGCTGTAAGTCAAGGACTACCTATAGTTGCAGCCATCGCAATGTCCCTCCATCACGTGATCACCAGCAATGAGCTTCCCTGCCGGCTTCCCCCACGCAAAGTCAATGGGGAAGCCAGCGGGAAGTCAGAAATTGCCCTCACAGAAATCACTGGACGACCGCAAGCAGAAGTGATGCAACTGCTGTCGTTCAGTTGGAGCAATCACAAGACATTGTTCTTTTCAACTGTACCACTTAACAACGGAGATGTCGGTCCCAATGGCTGTCGCTAAGTGAGGACTACCTGTATTTACCAAGAAATTAAATGATATTCATGGCAGGTGCAGCTGTATCTCCCCGGTCGTTTCTTCTTCCTGTATCACCGCTCACCCAATCCGTTCACCACTTTTATCCTACTTGTCACATTTCCCTTTGGAGGTCGCCCCCCCATCCTTAAATGGCAGCCCCGACTCTGACCTTCACAGATCAACAAGATGTTGTTGTAACTGAAGCCGATGGGGCATTCGCAGCGGAAACTGCCGATCTGATTGATGCAGACGCCGTTGGTGCAAATGGCTGGAATCTCACTGCACTCGTCAATATCTGCATGGAAAGATGGAGGGGGTGGAAGAGGGTGGGGCCAGTTGGACAGAAGCCCCGCCTTCTTTTCAAAGGGGTGGGATGTGTGTAACACAAGGCTGAGCATGAGCAAAAGACACCCCATCCCCCATTTAGCTGTGGGAACCATGGGATCAACTGAATTTTGTAAAGAATTGTGTGGGATTCAAACGTTCCCGCTGATTTATTTTCTGTTTTAATGCTTTCTTGTCAGGGAATTAATTGTGCAGCCGCTGTTCAGATGAAGTCAGAGATGCTGAAACAAACTTATAGTTTGATATAAATACATATATTTTATATCAATATATAGAGCAAACTAGATAGTCAGGCAAACAGGAACATCATGAGGTAAATCCCAGAGCACACAGGGCACACAGAAGAAAAAGGCGGGAAAACAGGGAAACTCCCCCTTTACCTCCACACAACCAATCACAGCGTTGGTTGCCTCATGCAGGAGCCACCCCTCCCCCAATAACCATAACTGTGTGTTCTGGCTCACTGCACAACCCTTCACTGCTCCAGCTACTACATTTAACTTTAAATATCTTAATAATTTATGACTTGTGTTCTTATTTCTATTGCTTTTAGGATTGTTTTCACTTTTTTAAAAAACAGTGTTTTTTTAAAGGCAAGAATCATTCATCTTAAAAAGAAAATCAAAAATTAAAAGTACACGCTAGGTTTTGTTTTTCTTAGAAACTCTTCTTAGTTTATAATTGTTTTAATATTTAGGTTGGATTGACACACTGAAACAAACATCACCCTCGATGCAAAGGTGTCAGCTGTGGGTCACACAAAGTTTGAGGGACACTCACCAATTGGTTTCCCTGTGTGAATGTCGATGATGAAGCCGGGCGCTTGGTTGCCGCACAGGATCTGGTATTCCGCTAGAAAAGAAAAACTCATGTTTCTCCAGAGGCATTTCCTTGCCAGAGTTTAGACAAGAATGATATCTGAAAAGCTCAGGAGGATCTTCAGGCAACACAACATATGCACACACTTTAAACTCAAGAACACACTAAGGGCAGAAGCTTGTCCACCTCAAGGACAAAACACTCAGACACAAACTGAACAACATGGTATATGCAGCACAATGCAGTTAGCCCTATGCAGATCTGTACACTGGGGAAACAAAACAGCCACTTCACAAACGCAAGCCACAACCTAGGAGAACAAACCCATCAGGACTAGATTCAGCAGTCCGTCTGCATTTACAAGACAAAGGCCACTCTTTTGAAGACAACAAAGTCCACATTGTGGCAGAGAAGACCGCTGGTTAGAAAGAGGGGTCAAAGAGGCCATCTATGTCAAAATGGAACAGCCCTCTCTCAACAGAGGTAAAGGGTTACGACATCATCTTTCTCCAGTCTACAACACAGACTTTTCAGCAGTTCCAAGAAGGCTCCACACCCATTTGCACTACTCAGGTGACCCTGAGGACACAGATAAAACCTAAAAGAGCCTGGCCAGCTCAGCAGACTAATGCATTGTAATTAAGTCCAGCTGTCTACAATTACTGCAAGTTCGAATCTCACCAGGCTCAAGGTTGACTCAAGCCTTCCATTCTTTCTAAGGTAGGTAAATTGAGGACCCAGTTTGTGAGGGCAATAGGCTGACTTTGTATAAATATACAAAAGTATGAAGGCTGTTGCTTAACGCATTGTAAGCCGCCCTGAGTCTCCGGAGAAGGGCGGCGTATAAATCTAATTTAAAAAAAAAAGTGGCCTCAACAACTCTCTAAAAGGATGCAAATGACCAGGTGTCCGCAAGGAGTATAAATCCTTCCATTCCCACCATTCAGTCAGACCTGAAGAAGCTTCTTGGATGTGAAGCGAAACATCCTCCAAAGAAAAAACAGAAAGTCTAGTTGCCTCTTGAAAAAGCACCCTTGGGACAACCATGACCTGGATGACTGAGAATCTTCATAGACATTGAGCAACTCAGGTGTAGATAAAAGAGAATATCCGTAGCTCAAAGTTGAACTGTGAGGCCCTCGGTGCTCTCTGTGCTAGGTTGTTTTCTTGCCGTCAGACATCAGCCACCATCAAATTGGCCATCGACAGGCACATAGAGATAAACAACATCTACGTATCATTCAAAAGAGACGGCCCAGAAGGAAACCAAAAGGCCAAAGCGCCTCCTTGCCAGCAATCAACATGCAGATTGGTAGGGATTAACACCAGGTTTAACATTAGACTGATCATCCAGAAGCAAATGGTATGCTAATCAAGGCTAAACAAGCTAACAGTGGACAGGGTAATCAAGGAACCACCAAGACAACTCTCACCAATAATGACAGGCCAGGCCAGGCCACTAGAATAGAAACAGAGCAAACCCCACTCCTTTCTAGCACTGATAATGGTATCTAGTTGGGTAATAAAATGTCTGTAAGAAAATCAGCAAGCTCAGACAACGCTAAGGACTCAAAGTCCTCCTCCTCCTCCCCCCCTGAAAATTGCACTCCCTAGTAGGACTGATGATGTTGCCTAGTTTGGTAATGAAACATCTGCAAGAAAGCAAACAAGCTCAGAGACCACCCAGGACCCCACAACTCGGGTTTAGTACAGGCCATATCCAAGCTACTCTGGCTGAAAAACTACAAGTAATCCTCAAGTTACAGCCGGTGACTGTTGAAATTATGACGACCCAAAGGTACTTACAACCCAGTTCCAAAGGTCTGACAGCTATCCCCCTGGTCATACGACCACATTTTGGGCACTCCGACAACTGGCCTGCATTTGTGACCATTTGCAGAGTCCCACAGACTGTGGTTTAAGATGTTTTTGCAAAAAAAAAAAAAAAGGCATTTCCTGCTGGGGCTTTTTTGGCAAAAACTCCTCCCTGTGAACCGTGGGTTCGCTTAACGAACACCGTGTTTGCTTAACGGCTGTGGATTCACTTAACGACCATGATGCCTGGCTTAACGAGCACAGAGGCGATGCGGCAGAGGGGCCACTCACAGCTGGCCGGCGTGGGGCAGGGCTCACAGGGCTTGTTCCAGGCTTTGCCGATGTTGTAGGAACAGCAACACATCTTCTTGGTCATGTTGAAGGAGAGCTCGTTCTCACAGGTGTCGTTGTAGTTCCGGTAGCAAAGGCTCTTCCGCATGTCTGAAAGGAAGGCGGCCGGGGAACGTCAGCAGGCGAAGAGGCCCAGCCCCCAGCCCCAAAGGCCACTGCCCCACCTGCCTCCGTTTGGTAGAGTCCGATCTGTTTGGGAGGAGCCGAGACATTTTAAGAAGTGCCTCCACTAAGACCTGCTTATCTCTCTCTTATTTCTATCGCTATGTTCTCTGTGTCTAGATCTATGTCTATTTGTCATCTCCCTCTCTCTCATCTATCTATCTCTCATCTTCCTATCATCTATCTACATATCTGTCTGTCTGTCTGTCTGTCTGTCTGTCTGTCTGTCTGTCTGTCTGTCTGTCTATCTATCTATCTATCTATCTATCTATCTATCTATCTATCTATCTATAGTATCTCTCTCTCTCTCTCATCTTCCTATTTTCTACTGATCTGTTTCTATCTGTCTGTCTTTCCGTCTATCATCTCTCTCTCTCTCTCTCATCTACCTACCTACTATCATTATCTATCCCTCTTTCTCTCTCTATCCATCCATCCATCCTTCCTTCCACCTTTTCTTCTCTCATTTAACTATCACTCTATCACTCTCTCTCCTATCTATCTATCTATCTATCTATCTATCTATCTATCTATCTATCTATCTATCTATCTATCTATCTATCTATCTATCGTATCTCTCTCTCTCATCTTCCTATCTACCTATTTTCTACTTATCTATCTGTTTCTATCTGTCTGTCTTTCCGTCTATCATCTCTCTCTCTCTCTATCATCTACCTACCTACCTATCATTATCTATTCCTCTTTCTCTCTCTATCCATCCATCCATCCTTCCACCTTTTCTTCTCTCTCTCATTTATCTATCAATCTATCTATCTATCTATCTATCTATCTATCTATCTATCTATCTATCTATCTATCTATCTATCATCTATCTATCTATCTATCTATCTATCTATCATCTATCTATCTATCTATCTATCTATCTATCTATCTATCTATCTATCTATCTATCTATCTATCTATCATCTATCATCTATCTATCTATCATCTACCTATCTACCTATCTAATTGTCATTATCTATCCCCCTTTCTCTCTATATTCATCCATCCATCCATCTATCCTTCCACCTTTTCCTCTCTCTCTCATTTATCTATCACTCTATCACTCTATATCTCTCTCTTCTATCTCTCTCTATCTATCTACCTTCCTTCCTTCCTTCCTTCCTTCCTTCCTTCCTTCCTTCCTTCCTTCCTTCCTTCCTTCCTTCCTTCCTCCCTCCCTCCATCCCCCTCTCTTTTTCTCTATCTAAACCAATTTGAATTATGGGATGGGGATATGAAAATCAGCATCTGAGACATGATTGCCTTCATGTCCAACTTAGGGTTTTCCTGAAGCTGCTTGGATTGATCACCACTGGAGGCCGGAAGATGACTAGGTGGATCCTGATCCCTTTGAGACCTTATTTAAAAAGTCTCTCAGTTTTGGGGGAAAAAAAAGCCCAAACCACAGAATCCTCCTCTTCTCTCTGTTTGACGTGGAACCTCCAGAGATAAGGGCAGTCTATCTTTTGATAGCTAGGTTAGTCTATGGGTCCCTCATCCTAGCTTTTCAGCTGAGTTACCTGGAAGGCCGTCCAGCCATCGTAGGAGACTGAGGCTGATTGCTCCCTCACCCCATTTGCCCCTCTCCTCCCTTTGAGCCCACCCTGCAGGGCCATCCGTACCCATACAGTTGTTCCCTCCATTGACTTGCATGTACTCTGGGGGGCACACGCAGGTGTAGTTGCCGAGTGTGTTGTAACAGGTCCCCGGCCCACAGATGCCAATGTGAGCAGAGCACTCATCGATGTCTGGAAAAGAAATATCAAAGGTTGTGAGAACGGGGACCAAAAAGCAGGTCAGTCGGTCACCAGTCCCAGGACAAGGGTGTGAAATCTGCAGAAGGGGGTCCCTGCTGGGGGGAACATTACCTTAGGAGACAGGAGGGAGACCCCCCAAGACATAAAAACTATATGAGGGTGCAGATGGAAAGGAGGGTGTAGGAAGCGACTCAAAAGAGACCCTCCCTAGTTTTCCAGTTAGTAAAGGGGGGAGGAGGAAGAGAAAGATTCTGTTAATATTGTCTGTTAATAATAAAGATTCTGTTAATAATTATGTCTCTATAATAATAAAGATTCTGTTAATAATTATGTCTCTATAAAGATAGAGACATAAAAACTATAACAGGGTGCAGATGGAAAGGAGGGTGTAGGAAGCGACTCAAAAGAGACCCTCCCTAGTTTTCCAGATAGTAAAGGGGGGGGGAGGAGGAAGAGAAAGATTCTGTTAATATAACCTTACAATAAAGATAGCGACATAAAAACTAAAGAGGGTGCAGATGGAAAGGAGGGTGTAGGAAGCGACTCAAAAGAGACCCTCCCCAGTTTTCCAGTTAGTAAAGAGGGGGCGGAGGAAGAGAAAGATTCTGTTTATATAATCTTACAATAAAGATAGAGACATAAAAACTATAACAGGGTGCAGATGGAAAGGAGGGTGTAGGAAGCGACTCAAAAGAAACCTTCCCTAGTTTTCCAGAGAATAAAAGGGGAGGGGGGAGAGAAAGATTCTGTTAATATAACCTTACAATAAAGATAGAGTTAGTAATCCTGGCTGGCTTATCTTGCAGGGCTAAAAGATCCTGCCAATCATTTTAGAAGCTGAGGTCTCCCAAAGACACTAAGCCACTTTAAGATGGGTGGACTTCAACATAGCATAGCTGGCTGGGGAATTCTGGGAGTTGAAGTCCACCCATCTTAAAGGGATCACGGTTGAGAGACCCTACTCTTAAGTCAATGCCATCTTGACTTTTTTGACGAACCCCAGTATCTCACCTTGAGTGGGCAAAGGGTCGACCCCCCCTTCCCCACAGTTCATGCCCCCCCACTCCCCCCAAAGACCTACCTTCGCAAATACGGGTGTCCTCATTCAGGTAATAGCCCGGAGGGCACTCACACTGGAAGCTCCCAAAGGTATTGACACAATTGCCACCTTGGCAAAGGCCTGGCAGCTCCTGGCACTCGTCTATGTCTGTGAGAGAGAGGAAACGAAGATCAAGGGTCTGACATTTTTGGGGGGGCGGGGGGGGAGTGGAGGATGGGTCTCCGTCTCTCCCCCCCTCCAAAATGGGACCGCAGAGAAAATTAGTGCAAAGACACAGATGGAGAACAGTGTGTGTTTATCATTCTTTTTAGTCATAAATAATTATTAATTAATTTAACGAATGCAGTCACATATTTATTATTATTATTATTATTATTATTATTATTATTATTATTATTATACATATTCATTGAACATGAATAGGCAGATCTGGATTTTGATGGTATTACAGATATTGTAATTATTATTATTATTATTACATATTATAATATTATTACATATTATATAAAATAATATATATATTATTAATTATAAATAATAATAATATAATTTTATAATTATATTTAATTATAATTATATTTATATTTATAATTTTATATAATAAAAAATCACAAAGTACCGGGTCTTACAAATTGAAGTTGAGCGACTGTGGAAAAAGAAATGGTGTGTTGTCCCGATTGTAATTGGAGCCCTTGGAGCAATACCCAAAGGGCTACCCCGCTCTTTAGAAATTCTAAATTTACCGGACTTGAACATTTTGACTCTACAAAAAACCACCTTACTTGGAACAGCTTATATCCTCCGACGATACCTTAACAGTTCCTAGGTCCTTGGTTAGGACTCGAGCTGCTGAGTATTAACCAGCTTCAAAGGCTGTGAATCTCACTACAGATTAAATAATAATAATAATAATAATAATAATAATAATAGATAAAGGTTGATACCTAGAATGCTGGCAGCAACCCATATCAACCATTAGCACCAGTCAATGGTATTTGTGATGCATTTTTGAATGTTCAGTTGACTGAGTTTCATATTTAATGAATAAAGTTAATAATAATAATAATAATAATAATAATAATAATAGATTTTTAGCCCATCCTTATAGGTAGTCCTTGACTTACAACAGTTCATTTAGTGACTGTACAAAGTTACAACATCCGTGAAAAAAGCAGTTTATGACCGTTTTTCCACACTTAAGGACCGTCGCAGCATCCCTGCGGTTACGTGATTGAAATTCAGACCCTTGGCAACTGACTCACATTTATGACGACTGCAGTGTCCTGTGTGTTTGTGTGTGTGTATCATGAGTTCCCCTTTTGTGACCTTGTGACGATCAAAGTCGATGGGGAAGCCCTGAACGACGGTGTTGCTAATTTAACAACTGGAGTGATTCACTTAACAAATGTGGCAAGAAAAGTCGTAAAATGGGACCAAACTCACTTAACAACCGTCTCGCTGAGCCACGGAAATTTGGGGCTCTGTTGCGGTCGTACGTCAAGGACTGCCTGTACACACGTTTCATTTTTGTAATTATTGTACGCTTCTTTATATTATATTATTTCTCTATATTATACGATTTCTTAACGTAAGACAAGCAGTCCCCGACCTATGTAGCAATACACATAATTGGACTCTGTTATTTTAAAAACTAAATGAATATATAAAGAACGAAGCTTCTCTTTTGTTCGGGGTGAAGGTGGAGGAACGTACACCCCGTACAAATTCAAGTGAGGCTTTTTCTGACTTTCTGGCACACGGAGCCCATAATGTTTGCCTTCTGCACGGTTCCCTTGGGGCTGCCCCAAATTTTCATTATCTGAAACCTTCCGGGCAAAAATATTCAGTCTTTTTTTCTGGAGAGTCGCTTGAAGAAATGGCACCAGAATTACAAATGGGTTCCAAGCGTACATACCAAATGGCCTTAACATTGCAAATAACTGACTAATTAATTTGAATTGCAGCAGAGATCCGAAAGCGTGCCAACTCCTGATTAAAGGATCAACCCAGACAATCAATCCAATTCAATATTTTGCTTTATTCTGCAGCCAAAATGGATGCTTCTCTCCCTCTCTCTCTCTCTTGTTTTTTAGCTCTTCCCACAGCTCATCATCTCCATAAAAATGATGCCCTCCGAATGTTCTTTTAAAGCCTGGAAATTTTTCCCAGGACTGCCACTAGTAACGGGATGCGTTTTTAATGTGCAAAGGTTTTGGCATCAAAAGATATGCTCCGGCGCTGAATTTCAGAGGGTCTCTAAGTTCAGGAGGGCCCAAGAGATCCTTTTCAGCCCCCCCCCCCGAAGCCCAAATGATCAACTGACCTACCTTCCAAAATGACCGTGATGGGATTTGGCCGGAAGCCTTCACCGCCCGGACAGAGGGTCTTGTATTCGGCTGTAGGGTGAGAAATGAATTCCAGATGGAGTTTAGATTTTGGGAGTATCTTTATTTCAAGCTTGGTGGTCACTTTAAGATGGGTGGATTACAACTCCCAGAATTCCCCAGTCAGCCATTTCTGGCTGGGGAATTCTGGGAGTTGAAATCCACCTGTCTTAATTATAAACACTTTATTAAACTTTTATTACATTAAAAACATAAAAAAATATTTCACTCAACAACAGCTAATTGTGTTTTTCTTGTGACAATAATTCATGCATTATTTGCAAAAATTAAATTGTGTGTACTTACATTCTAATTTTATCTATTACTTGTACTTAATAACTATCTATCTTCAATCTATCTCCGTTCTATCTAGTTATACCACTGTTCCCACACATTGTAAAATATTGATGTCTCTATCTTTTAAGCTCAGCGTTAATTTGTCCATTTCTGTGCAATTCATGACCTTTTGTATGGTTAATATATGTAGTACTAGATATTTTGTGCCTTATATATATATTTTGAAGATCCCCAATAGGAAGAGTTCCGGTTCTAAGTCTAATTGTTCGTTAGTAATTTCCTGTAGCCAATCTTTAATTTTTAGCCAATATTTTCGAACCTTGGGACAGGACCACCACATATGGTAGTATGTTCCCTCTTTCTTTTTACATTTCCTACATATACACCTCAAGGGGGTAAGTGCTACCTGTAGAACATTTTATATGCCTTTTCTTTATATGCTGCTGATTTTGTTAGTTTATGGTTTCTGTTCCATATGTTCTCCTAATCTGATAGTTTTATGTTATGTCTATCTGTCTTAAAGTGACCACCAAGGTTGAAAAATATAGATTTTTGAAACAGCTTTCCATTAAAAGAGACCTTGAAGCACTTTAAAATTAAGATAAATCTGATTCCTTTTGAGTCTGGGGTCCTCTTCCCGCCCCCCAGCCTCCTTCACAGGCGAAGCAATGAAGCAGATCAGACCAGCTTGTGAAGAAGGGGATAAATGAGATTGTTCTGCTTCTCGGATTTGCCCCTGGGGAACGCTCAGGGGTCAACAAATCTAGGGTGTCAAGGATGTGAGCTGTCTTCAGAAAGAAGATCAAAATCTCCTAGGCAGGAGATGTAAAGTTAACCATCATCTGCATATTGATGATGCTTCAGAAGAAAAGAATAACAGAGTGGGAAGGGACCTCAGAGGTCTTCTAGTCCAACCCCCTGCCTAGGCGGGAAACTTGATACCATCGCAGACAAATGGTGGTCCAATCTCTTCTTAAAAAACCTCTAGTGTTGGAGCATTCACAACTTCTGGTGGCAAGCAGTTCCACTGATTAATTGTCCTCACTGTTAGGCAGTTTCCCCTTAGTTCTCTCCTTGATCGCTTCCCATATGTTGCTTCTTCTCCTGCCTTCAGGGGCTTTGGCGAATAAGCTGACCCCCTCTTCTTTGGGGCAGCCCCTCATATATTGGAAGATGCTATCATATCCCCCCTGGTCCTTCTTTTCATCCCATGGTGTCGGTTGGTCTCACCTGGTGGTTTCATCCAGATGTTAAAAAGGTGGGGGGAGAGTACCGAGCCTTGTAGCACACCACAGAGCAGTGGCCATGGGGTTGACCCTCTCACTATCTATCAACACCAGTCGGGACCAGCTTTGGAGAAAGGATTCAAACCAGTGCTGGGCTGTGCCGCCCAGCCTCAGATCTTTTAGCCGTCCCCAAAGGATACCACGGTTGATGGTATCAAATGCCACCGAGAGGCCAAGAAGGATAACAGAATAATGTATGTATGGGACAGTTGGTACGAGTGGATAAATCAATGGAAAAGAAGGTAAAGTCAAAATTTAGTAAGAAATTAAAAGTAATAATCATACACCGTCTTTTGCCACCAATAGCCTCCCACCGACCAGTTTGTTCTCACAGGGAGGGACTACTCAGGGTACCATCAGTCAAATTGTGCCGAGTGGCGACTCCCAGGGGGAGGGCCTTCTCTGTGAGGGCTCCAATCCTTTAGAATGAACTGCCCCCTGATATACGAAACATCCCTAATCTCCGTGCTTTCCGCTGTGCCCTCAAGACCCTGATGTTCAATCAGGCGGGGCTAAGCACGTTAACTGGGCATGATTAAAATATGATATAATTCTGGGTTTTATTTAATTTGGGCTAAACTATGCTATAATTTTAATTATCAATTTTATGATGTTCATGTATCTTTTATTTTTTCTTGACTGTACACCGCCTTGAGTCCTGCGGGAGAAAGGCGGTATAGAAATATAATAAATAAATAAAGATAAAAGAGGAAATAGGTCACTGTGTACTTATATATATATTACATATATTTAGGTTGTTTACTGTAATTAGCATTGCTGATTGTACTTTTAAGGTTGTGAATGTTTTATACAATTTTATCTTTTTAAATTTAATAAAGTTTGTTTATAAAAAAAGGATAACAGAATAACAACAGGGGTGGGATTCAGCTGGTTCACCGGATGCTAATTTTACATCTGGTTCGCTGAACTGGTAGTTCCAAGGCCCCGCCCACCCCTCCTCTCCCTGGACTCTTCATGCGGCCCGTTTTGGATGCCAAGTAAGTGCAGGGCCCACATGGAAGCTTTGGGAGGCGGAACCCGAGGAGGCTGTTTTCGCCTTCCTGGAGGCTTGAGGAAAACCTCCGGAGTCTGGGGAGGGTGAAAATTCCCCCCCCCACTGTGGTGCAGGAGGCTGAGTAGGCCACGCCCACCATGGCCACATCCACCCAGCAACCGGGCAGGAACAGGTTGCTACACTTTTTGAATCCCACCTCTGACACCGCCTTCTGCCACCAATAGCCTCTCACCGACCAGTCCGCTCCCATAGAGAGGGGCTCCTCAGGGTGCCGTCGGGCAAGCAGTGTCGACTGGCGGCCCCCAGGGGGAGAGCCTTCTCTGTGGGGGCACCTGCCATCTGGAACGAGCTCCCCCCGGACATACGGAGGTATCCCGGATCTGCGCACTTTTCGCCGTGCTCTCAAAACATTTTTCTTCCAGCAGGCTGGCCTGGCCTAACTCTCCCTTTTAAATTTTTAAAATTGCTTTTAATCTGTCTCATAAATTGGGTGTTTTAAATTTGTCTTTGGGCCAAAACATTTAATAATTTTAATGGGTTTTTAACGTTTGTATTGTCTGTATTTTATCTTGGCTGTTCACCCCCCTGAGTCCTTTGGGAGTAGGGCAGTATATAAATTTGATAAATACATAAATACATAAATAAATAAATAAATAAATAACAGAATAAAACAGAATAACAGAGTTGGAATCTCATTCTTGGATGAGAAGCGCAACATTTTCAAGAAAAAAGAAAGGTAAGTCCAGTTTCCTCTTGAAAAAAAGCACCTTTGGGGTGAGAAGAGATTGGACAGTCCTTAGTCCGGGATGAGATTGGCAGGGTCTCCTGCTTGAGAAGGGGTAGGACTAGAAGATCTCTCAGGTCCCTTTGCAAATCTGCTCTTCTGTTATTCAAGGACACCGGGGCGTGATCTGACCAGGACAGA